>PVLC010003927.1:17204-91206 GCA_004027655.1 Graphiurus murinus | reverse complement strand
ATTGTAGTGGATGCATGGGGCAGAGGGACACCCTAAAGCACATGATGTACCTACACAATCATAACAAGGTCACTCACTGAAGTGAACCTTAGGGGGAGGGAGGTGGAGGGAACGGGAATGGGGAGGGAATCGGGGAAGGGGTCAAATGAGAATTGTGTGCAAATATGTTGTTAACAATTTGTACTTAACAAAGATGTACGCTATATTGCACGAATTACTACAATAAAAATTAAAAAATTAAAAAATAAAATAAAATAAAATAAAATAATAGATGAGCGAGGGAAGGGAAATTACTTCTGTGCTTTTGCAATTCCGAAGCAATTGTTTTATGAATTTCTCTGAAATTTTGTATCTTCAGGAAAACGTTCAGAATTTCAGTCTAGAAACAGGACCCCTTTAGATCTTTTGAACAAAGTGACTTTAAAAGGAAATGGATACACAATGAAAGAAGTGCTAAGATGTCAGATATGAGGAAACAACCCAGAGTTGGCTAGCAGCAGGACATGGGCCACCATCTTTTGTGTTGGAGGAACAGTGGGAGGACAAGTGTTACCAGAATCTAGAAGCTGTGACCATCGGTGTAATTTAGATTGTTGAGGAGTGAGCTCTCTACTAGTAGTTGGAGCCAAGGAAGACATGTTAATAAAGGGGAAGGAACGTCTAACATGTAATACTAGGGAAGATACTCGAAAAAAATCATTGGTTAATATATATGCGATAGAATATTCAAACTGAACAATCTTTTTCCAGGTTGGTGCATAGTTAATAAGTTTTTTTCTTCTTTTAGTTCTCATTCAATGTTTGCCTTTGCTCAGCTAGCACATTGATTATTGGAGTTCTTTACCTGGTGGGTTGACCCATATCTTCAATCCTGAAGGGTCTGAATATTAATAAGACTGCCATCTTGGACTGATGTAACTTTTCTTTGACACTTACCATTTAACATGGAAATACTAATATGTGACCCATATTTTTGCTGGATTCCAGCAAAGGTGCTCTCCAAATTGGTTTAGGGGCAGACTAATTTTTACTTAGTAATTGAGAGCCAAATTATCAAGACAGAACCCTAAATCATATATGGCAGATTTAACTTTCAATTTAATGGCACTTTTCCTTTGTGCCATGATGTAAACATTCTTCCCTTTCAAATTAAGCAGCTAATAGTAGAGCCCAGTGTTGAGTGTTGTTGGTTGTAGGAAGCAAAATCTCTGCATGTTGCTTGAAGAAGAAATAATGAGAAAATCTACTTCTATATCTGTGAATACGTGGTTTTCACGAGTATGTAAGAGAAATAGAAGATAGCTTTTTAAAAAATAACAACTGAGATCTTAAGTTTTTTTTTTTCAATTTGGATATCTGTTTCTGGGTGATGATCTACCACTAATTCCATGATTGTTAGATCATAACTATAATTTTGGGGGTTCTCAAGAAAGAGTATCCAGTCTGAATCAATTTCTACTTATCTCTGAAAGATCTCAGGTACTCAGTTTCCCTAGTAAATGGTCACTGTCCCTTTGGGGAAAGCTTAGAGGAAGATTTATAATTAGATTTTTGTTTTTCTGAATTAACCCTACATTACAAATGAATACATATTTTGTTCAGTGAAAACAAACCTCTGGCTCTCTAAAAGGGAAATGGTCCAATATAATGGACCCATTACTAGGAGAGGCTGGCGAGTTTCCCATGGTAAGGTGTTACATGACAAGGGTTCCATGTTGGCATATGTTTGCAAGCTAGATGTTGAGCACTGGATGTTAGCCAAATAGATTTTGCTTTTAGGAGAGGTCATTATTGAACCTGTGCAGAGCCTTCATCTTAACACAAATAAACCCATCTGAAAACTGGGTTCGATTTTTTTCCATTCACTGATACTTGGTCCTATTTAAGTTTCCACAAGTTGGTTCCATTTCAGGAATGCAAGCTGGTTTGACATCCTCAAGTCAATAAATGTAATTCATCACATAAATAGAACCCAAGACAAAAATAAGGTGATCATCTCAGTCAATGAAGAAAAAGCATTTAAAAAAACCCCAAGACTCACTCATGTTAAAAACACTGAAATCATTAGGGACAGAAGGAACTTACCTCAACATCATAAAGGAAATATATAGTAAACCCAAAGGTAATATCATACTTAATGGGAGAAAACTGAAGGTATCCCCTTTAAAATCAGGAACAAGACAAGGATGCCCACTCCCACCACTCCTACTTAATATAATACTCCTGAAACTACTGCCTGTACCAATCCATAAGGCTGAAATAGTCTCATTGGTCAGAGGGAATCACACCAAGTGCTGTGTGCATGAGTGTTTGTATCATATTGAGTCTCACTATGATATATAATTAGAATGCACCAGTAGAAATATATTAAAGAGAGTGAGGGAGTTCATATGGCCCCTAAGTAAAGAAGTTAAATTGTGCTGCTGACTTTTCTATATAAAAGCCACTTGTTTTAATTATCTTTACTGATGGGAATCTAGAAGAAAACATTAATCAAATCAGTAGCCTCATAACAATATTAGGGTATATTTTGATCTGCTCTAGTAAAGATACCACATATGGCACAATCCATATGTCCCAGATAAGATGGTACCTCTTCACATTATTTTAAGATTTCAGAATACTTAGTATCTTGCTGAACTACACTGAATTAGTGTCACACTCTGCTTGCTCCTAGGCTTTTCATAATGCAGCCAAAAAGAATTTAAGGGTCTTAATGGGTTGATGTGGATGTCTAAATAAATTGTTCCTTTAGGTTAGAGATATTAATAAGCATATATAAAGATCATGTGAATCATCTTGAGTTGTGGTATATAATTCTGACTGGATATGAACTCTGAATGAGTTACTATGGAGTAGCAGTAGATTCCTTTTACAAGTTTATAAGACCTTAAATTCTCCTGACATTCCAAAACTGTACCTATATTTAAGGACCTCTATAGAGAGTCAAAATATATGGACCATAAATTATTGTCTTTGTTTTTATGAGCTACCTCTTTTGCATATTTATCATGATATCCAAAATTTATTAAATATTAGTGAACATCTCATTTATTATGGTTAACATACTATAATGATTAGTGATGTTCTGTGATATTTCTGGACAGGAGAGATCACTTCAGACTATTTTATGACGTGGGTGGGAATGTTAACCTAGGAAAGAACACAAATATATACTGTTGTCTGTTCTAAGTGAATGCATAGTGCTGCTTATCTTACTTTGTGATGGGATGAAAAAGAACACATTTGCCAGATTAATGGCTGCTACACACTATTTACCTGAGGACTTGCTAATCTGCCGTTACAAAGATATCACATCAGGCAAAACAGCTGCAATTCAGGCTGCTGCTTGGTTGAGTTTGCAGTAGTCTACTGTCATCCTCCAGGATCTCTATTTTTATGGAGGTTAGACTGGAAAATTAAAAGAGAATATGTGTACTACCACATTTTCATTCTTTAATTTCTGCCAATTCTCATGACCTCCCCAGTTTGCAATATTACTTTTTATTATCTTGATCAGTGAAAAGAGTAGTTGTAGAGGCTATCATTTGGCATTTCCTTCTACAGTAACCCTACAGTAATATGGGAATACTGTAGACTACCAAGAATGTCCTTTAAAAATTATTCATTTGGACACTGGAAAATGACTTCTAGATTGTTTATGAATTGTGTCTCACTGTGAACCAGACTTGGAAAGTTTTCTCTTTATTACCTGTTCCCTATGAATCTTGGCCTTAACTCTCTTGGGTGGTGAGGACATTGTAGCAAATTTGTCCCTGAGTAATGATATCATGCTAGGTCTCACAGTGTTTGAATATTCTTTTTCTAATATATACTTTGCCTAGTTAGTGGCCATTGGTTCTTTTGGGGGAAACATGGAAGAATCACTGTATATAATGACTACTGTGACTACTATGTTGCAGGATCTTTTCCCCCTAGAGCCCTGACTTCTACAGGCTGTAGGTTCAATGAGTGAAAACTGTCTCAGGTCTAGAAACCAGGCAAAAGATAGTGACTTTATGAGATGCTTGCTCTTACCATTTTGATCATTCATTCTCAATTTCTTCTGACAGTGTAGACTCAACATTACTCCTGTTGGCCTCTAAGGATGTTAGGCTCTATTAACCATCTCCCTAGCTCTTTATGGTTCCAGCTGTCCTGACATCTACTCTGATCTTGTTCATCTTTTCCATAATTGTGCCTACTTTTCTTTTGGCATTAAGCCTTCCACCTGGCCTCTGCTTTCACATGGTCCTATTATCCTCTCTGCCCCCCTCTCACCCCATCCTTACTGCCTTCAGAAAGTCTAGTGTTAAATATCTCCTATTGTTATCCTAGATGAGAACGACAAGGGAGCTTCTCAGTGTTGCACCAGTGCAGTCCTCACTGCTTTCCTAACTGCTGTATCCTCCAGTCATCCTGTGGCCAGGGCCGTCTCATGGGGTTTTCCACTTGTATAGTATGTCCTTACTCACAAGCTCATTTCTCTGAATCTTTCTATTTTCCTCCCATTATTTGTTATGGTAGATTTGACATTTGTACTTCATTTAGTCTGTATATCACTTCTTCCTAAGCTTTTAAGGGCCATCTTATAGCATCATATGAAGACTGTGGTCCTTGTAAAAGGATTAAATCCTATATCATAGAAGTGTACTCTCATACTGGTAAGTTCTACCTTGTCCAATTTTATGTTTCAGCTCCTTACCTCAACAGTCTCAGGATCCAATCCTACGTGTAGGCTCCTGGTACCCACAGGTACAGATTAGATAGTTCTTAAAATTTCTTTGGGAGTAGTTCTTTTCATTTCTTAAAAGAGTCATTACTTCTCAGGCTAGTTTAATTGTGACTTAAATCAATTTTGGTCTATTGGCAGCAAAGAAGATGTGTAATATTTTGTAAGGACTTGTAGTATTTTTCAAGGCAGAATAATTTGAATTGTCTTTGGTTAAGGGACCCATTCTAGTCTTAATAGGAGAGCAAGTCGTTTTTATTGTTCAGAGAGTTCAGAGAAATCTTGAAATTAATATTTTCAAGTATGCTGCTTCATTTATTCATAGCATCTTTATCTACTAGGTATCCATGCTTTTTCTGATTATGCTCATTACATAAAATATTAAATAGTACTATTACTAAATTTTCTTGGTGCTAAGATTGAACCCAGGGGTATTTTATCTCTAAGCTCCAAACCCATCTCTTTTTATTTTTTCTCTTGAAATAGGGTTCTGCTAGATTGTTGAAAGTCTCACTAAATTGCTGAGGCTATCCATGAACTTGTGATCCTCCTGTCTCAGCTCCCCAAGTACGGGGATTATAGGTGTGCACCACCATGCCCAGTTAAAGTACTATTATTATTAAAAGAAAATATTTCACAAGCAGTATAAAGTGAAAAAAAATAAAATTGGGTTATATTCTATAATTCTTTTTGTAACTCAGAATAAGTTTTCTTTACATATTCCATGTTAAAGTAGTTGGTTTTCCTAAAATGTCTTTTTAAAAATTTTTTTTTTTTTTATTATTCGTACGTTGTAAGCAGACATCTTTGTTAGGTACAAATTGATAATGACATATGTGCCCACATTTCTCATTTGACCCCTTCCCCCAATTCCCACCTCACTCCCTCACCCTCCCTCCTTCTCAAGTTCAATTTAGTGAGTAACCTTGATGTACATTGGGGTGTCCCTGCCCCCCCCCATCAATCCCTTTTGGTTAAATCAACTTCTTTGTTTATCGAGGGTCTCTCCTTTTCCATCTGAAGACCCTCTTATGCCCCATCTTCTCCCTAGCATCCACATATTAGGGAGAATATATGCTTCCTTACTCTTTGTGACTGGCTAATCTCACTTAACATAATGTTTTCCAGTTGCATCTATTCCCTGCAAATAACATGATTTTGTTCTTTATGGCTGAGTAAAATTCCATTGTGTACATATCCCATAGTTTTGTAATCCATTAATCTGTCGATGGATATCTTGGCTGCTTCCATAGTTTGGCTATTGTGAATTGTGCAGCTATAAACATAGATACACGTGTGTTAGTCTGGTAGTTTGGTTTCCATTCTTTTGGGTAGATACCCAGAAGTGGTATTGCTGGGTCATAAGATAGGTTTATTCCCATTCGTCTGAGGATCCTCCATACTGTTTTCCAAAGTGGTTGCACTAGTTTGCAGTTCCACCAACAATGTATTAGAGTTCCCACTTCTCCACATCCTCGCCAGCAGTTGTTGTTTCTCGTGTTTTTGATGATTGCCATTCTGATTGGGGTTAGATGAAATCTCAAGGTGGTTTTGACTAACACTAACCCTAAAATGTCTTTTCTAACTTAATCTTTCAACTTCACTTCTTTGCTGGTGACTTGTATAACTACATATTGCCATATGATAGCTTTACACCAATATTTGTAGCAATGCATAGGAATTTCCATTTTGAGTTTACCATCACCTCAAATTAACATGATTTAAATCACAACTCTATTTCTTTTTCTTTTTTACAATGCTGGGGATTGGACCTAGGGCTTTACACATACCAGGCAGGCTTTCTACTACTAGCTTCATCCCCAGCCCACAAATCATTATCTTATTTCATAAGCCAGTTAATTACTTCACTTTCAAATACCTGCTAATGGTATCTGCATTCTGTCATTACATTTATTTCAAAATTATTATGTCATTGTTAATTATATTCCTTCCAGTGTCCCCAAGCTCCCATTAATGCATTGTATTTTGTGTTTTTTAGAATACTTTTATTGGTACATTATAGTCTAACATTATAATATAGTTCAGAGTGATAGTGGCATACATGCACACAGCACTTGGTGAGCTCTCCAACAAGATAGGCATTGGTATTCTCACATATGGATGTAATGTCAGTGGAAGTGTTTACTTCAGTAATTCTTCATCTCCCCTGCCCCCACCCTCTCCTAGAATATCTTCCTGGCTCCACTGGGATTTCTCCTCCAAAAAGAGTTCCTCTTGTATCCTGATTATTCCCTAGCTTCCACATATGAGAGAAAATATGATTATTTACTTTCTGTGACTGTCTAGTCTCACTTAACATAATGTTCTCCAGGACTATCCATTTTCCTCAAATGACAAATTTTGTTCTTTATCCATTCATCTGTTGATGGACACCTAGGTTGATTCCATAATTTGGCTATTGTAAATTGTGCTGCTATAAACATGGATATGCATGTATTACTATAATTATTCCTATTTCAGTCCTTTTGGAAAGATACCCAGGAGTGGTATAGCTGGAATAGCTGGAATGAATATATATATATATATATATATATATATATATATATATATATATATATGTATGTATGTATGTCTTTTAAGTTAAGCACTTTGTATATTTTTAATGTTAGTCCTCTATCAGAGGAATACCTGTTAAAGATCTTCTATTCCATAGGCTCTCCCATAGATTCCTGAGAGTTTCCTTTGTTGAACAGTAACTTTGTATTTTTTTTTTTTTTTTTTGCGGTACTGAGGATTGAACCCAGAGGCATTCTACCTCTAAGCTATACCCCCAGTCCTATTTTTTATTCTTTATTTTGAAACAGTGTCTCACTAAGTTTTGGAGAGCCTCACTAAGTAGCTGAGACTGGCCTCGAACCCAGATCCTCCTGTCTCAGCCTCCCAAGTATTGGGATTACAAGTGTATGCCACCACACCTAGCTCCATTCCATTTATTAATTCTTATTTTAATTTCCTGAGCCTTGGGGTCTTGTTCTGTTTGTGTCTGTATGTTGGAATGCTGGTCCTATGCCCTCCTCTAGAAATTTCCAAGTTTCTGGTCTAATTTCTGGGTCTTTGATCCATCTTAAGTTGATTCTTGTATATGGGTAAGAGGTAGGGATTTAATTCCATTTTTCTACAAATGGGTAGCCAGCTTTTCCAAAACCACTTTTCGAAAAGGCTGTAATTTTTCCAATGTAGTTTTTTGGCACATTTGTTGAAAATCAATTGGCTATAAGTGTGTGGATTTGTTTTTGTATCTTCTATTCTGTTCCATTGATATATGTATATTTTAATTTTCATTTAGTTCTCCGTATTTTCTTTTCCTTTGAGTCTTCCTCTTTGATGTCTCATAGACTATTTTAAAATTTATTTATTTATTTATTTATTTATTTATTTATTTATTTATTTATTTATGTATTTATTTATTTCTGGTACTGGGGATTGAACAGGGGGGTTCTATCACTCTGATATATCTCCAGCCCTTTTTATCTTGAAACAGTTAAGTTGCTGAGGCTGGCTTTTAACTTGTGATCCTCCTATGTTAGCCTCTCAAGAAATGGGATTGTAGTTGTGCACCACAGACTTTTGAAAGTGTGTTTAATTTCCAAATGTTTATATATTTTCCTGTCTGGTTCTTAATTTGATTCTGCTACAGTCAGAAAGCACACTACTATTTGTTGCTAGGCTGGGGGTCACGCCTGAATCACCTCTTTTGTCTGTCATGTAGGAAATGGTAAATTGTCCCGCCACTATGCTGTTTCTTCAGTCTTGGCATTTCTACCCAGATTACCTTCCTGTTTCCACCTTTTAGAGTACTCCTTATGTTTTCTCTTGCATCTTTTCCAGGGCTTATACTTGTACTTAGTAGGGAAGAGTAGGAAGAGAGATGAATGTACACTCTCTTTTCTGGACAGAATATCTCTTCATAGAATTTGCTTTATTATTTTAAATATTGAGTTATCTTGAATGGTATTTTTTGGGGGGGAGGGTATTGGGGATTGAACCCAGGGACATTCTGCTTCTGAGCTACACTTCCAGCCTTTAAACTTAAATCAATTAACCTTTTTCTCTCTCTCTTTATTTTTTTCTCTTTCTTTCCTCCCTCTCTCTCTCCCTTCCTTCCTTCCTTCCTTCCTTCCTTCCTTCCTTCCTTCCTTCCTTCCTTCTTTTCTTTCTTTCTCATGTTTTTTTAACTTAAGTAGGGTCTTACTAAATTGCTGAGGTTCTTAAGTTGCTGAAGCTAAGCCTTGAACCTATAATCCTGTTTCAGCCTCCCAAGTACTGGGATTACAAGTAAACACCCTCATGCCCAGCCTTAATATTGATTTTTAAATGTGGAATTTATTTGGAATCTAGTTTCATTTTGTTTCATTCATGTAGTTGCAGTCCCAACACAATTTATTTTATGGTTCTTCTTATTAATGGTCTTTAATGCCAACTCTGTCATTTACTAGCTCCCATGTGTAAATGAGTTTGCTTCTGGACTTCTCATTGGTGAGTTCGTTTACTCCTATGGCAGTATCACACTTTTTAATTATTATATTTTTTAGCAAGTTTCAATATATCTTAAGTCAATTCCCTCAACCTTATTTTATTCTTTTCTACCTTTGTTCTCTATAAATTTTGAAGTAGACTTGCCAAATTTCTTAAAAATTATTTTCTCATGACTTTTTTTAGAATATCTTTGGTTTTATAAATCGGTGTGGAGACTCTTGCATCTTCACGATATCATGCCATTCAGTGAATGAATTAACATAGTTTATTTCCCCATATACTTTAACTGTCTGTAAATATTTTTCATTGACATTTTGATATTATTTTTCCATACAGGTCCTATACATGTTTGTGTTAAATGTAATTCTAGGTACCTTATAACTTTGCTATTCTAAATATTATCTTTTAAAATAAATAACCTGTTCCTTTCTTGGCTTTGAGGCCTCCTTCAACAGAAATCAAGAGGGAGCTTATGAGCTCAGTGCAAGATCAGCCCTCTGTCCTCCAACTCCATGCCCCCATCGAAAGGAGTGGAGAGGGAACTCTCAATCTTGGAATAAGACCACACCTCTGCGGAATATCATTGGCAAGAGGCAACAAAGTGCAGGAGTGCTCAGGATAAGATCATCACCTACCCACAGGATGTTGTTCCTGGGTCAGCAGGAGCCAAATGGGAGATTCTGAGCATCACATCTTTCTGGTTTGTCCTGTCTTTCATTAGTGTCCATACCCTTTATCCACGTTCTTCTCAGTCTTCATAAAGGGCCCAAGATTGCCAGTTTATCATTTATTTCCAGAACTCTAATCTTCCCTAAGGCTCTTCATATTAGTTTTTGCAATATATTCTCTCATTTTCCTTCCTGACTCCCCAAAATCTTTCTTTAGACTCACTAGAACTCAAGGTCAGGGAACAGTGGAATCCTCTATATTTTAATTTCTACTGTTGCCTTTACCTTTTGTGCTAATAGCAATGTAGCTTTCCTCTAGTGATAACTTCTCTTGTAGCCAGTGGGATTATGGTAAATATCTAACAGTCAGCTCTTTCGAAGAAGAAGAAAAAAGCCTGGATTTGTAGTGTTTTCCAGCTTCTGTCTTATAAATACACCATTCAAGCTAGTCTCACTTCACTGAATGGGGGATTGGGAATAGATGTCCACAGTCAGCTCTTCTGAGTCACTGTGAGCCAGCTGTATATAGCACACCATGAGTCTTGGAACACTATGAGTGGTAACTACTCTACTTCATATGCACTCATGATATCAGACCCAGAGATCAAAGTGTTCCCTTTGTTTCTTTTTTTTTTTGTGGTACTAGGGGTGGAACCCAGGGGCATTCTACCTCCCCCCAGCCCTATTTTTTTATTCTTTATTTTTGAAACTGGGTCTCACTAAGTTGCGGAGTGCCTCACTAGGAAGCTGAGGCTGGTCGCGAACCCGGATCCTCCAGTCTCAGCCTCCCAAATGCTGGGATTACAAGCGTGCGCCACCATGCCCGGCTTTCCCTTTGTTTCTTATTGCTGTTTTCTGTTCCTTTTCCTCTGTCCTTGAATATACCTTGAATCTCATTATGATGAGAATATTCCACTCACTATACTTTTTTATTATAAGTACCTCCTCTCTGGTCATTTTTTTGTAAATTTAAATAATGAACCTCTAGGACATTATGACTTTCTTAAAAATAATTCCTGTTATGATATTCCATGATTTACAAGTTGACATGATGATGTTTCCAACACTGGATTTTCAGTTCCCTGGTACCCTTTCCTCCAATAATCTTATTTTCCATCTATTTTCAGCTGCTTACTTTTGTGGTCTTTTCCTGGGCCTTATTATTGCAATAATTGCCATAATTTTTAACTTCCTTTACTGTTTGCTCCTCATCTTTCCAAACTATGCATGTTCAAGTACTCCAGCACTCAGTCCTTAGACCGCCTCTGTTGTCGTTCTCTAGGTGTGACATGGCTTTAAATTCTACTTATATGTTAAAGATTCCATTTTTACCATCTATTGAGATCTATTCTCTGAAGTCTATTCTTATATATCCAGTTGCCTACTTGTCACCTGCATTTAAATTTTGATTTCCCAATATAATGATGTCTCTTGCAGTTTTTTCTATCTTAATAGAAACTTTGTCTTTCCAGTTATTTAGACAAAAAAACCTCTGAAGTCTTCCATGAGTAATTTCTCTTTTTTATACCTCACATTTGATATGAAAATAGATTATTTTATCCAGGCATGATGTCACATGCCTGCAGTCCCAGGACTTGGGAGGCTGAGACAAGAGGATCACAGGTTCAGGGCCAGTGTGCAGTAACCTAGAGAAACTATGTTTCAAAATTCAAATTAAAATGGGGCTGGGGTTGTAGATCAGAGGTAGAATGCCCCTGGGTTTAATCCCAGGTACCACAAAAATATTCTCGTATCTTTTTTACGTGTGTGTTTGTGTGTGTGTGTGTGCGCGTGTGCGCGTCTGTGTAAGTAACTGGGAACAGAACCCATGGGCATTCTACTGCTGAGCTACATCCTCAGCCCTATTTTTATTTTTTTGTTTGAAACAGGGTCTCACTAAATTTTAGAGGGCCTCACTAACTTGATGAGGCTGACTTTGAACCTGCAATTCTCCTTTCTCAGCCTCCCAAGTACCAGTATTACAAGTGTGTGCCACCATGCCTGGATTTTGTTATAGCTTTGAAAATGTCTATACTTTCTGCTTTTCTTACCACCAGCACTGCTACTCTTTGTTTTGTTTGTTTTGCATTCATCTCTATTTTAGATTATTGCAGAAAACCCCTAACAAATCTTTACTTTTTTTTATAACGACATTTGCCTTTATTTACTATACTTATTAATATTAAGATACTAAAAATAGTTTAAGGTAGCAACATAGCTTCTAATAAATTATTTTGTGCTTGCCCCAAAGGTTAATATATTCTTAGACTGAGTCTGAATTTGTTGATACATATCTTGTCTTTGCTTTCTTTTAGTCTCTTAAATGCAGCAGCCAGGGTGATCTCAAAACATGTCTATCCATCACTTTTCTGCTGAAAAGTTTCCAGTAGCTTCCTATCTTACTTAGAGTTACAGGTAAAGTCATTATAATTTCTGAGGCCCTTATTTCCTGCTGCTTTGTCTTTTACTCAGTTGGAGTTCAATGGCCTCCTACATGTTTGTAGAACATTCTAGATAAAGCCTGGCCTTGAGGCTCCTTCTGCCTGGGCTGTCTTCCCTCATATCTGAATGGTCACCTCCTCCCTTCTTTTGCACTTTACCCAGATGGCCCCTTTTTAAAAAGACCTTGTATAGCTACCTAGCCTAAATTTAAATGTTACTTCTCATTCTCCAACACTTCTTTGGCCCTTCTTCCTTAGTTTCTGCTGTATTATTATTATTTTTTTCCTTACATGCCCTTATATATCTTTATATGCTATGTTATACTTATTGACTCTTTTATTATATCTTTTCCCTCTAGAATGTATGCATCATGACAGCAGGGATATTCATCTTTTTATTTTCAGTGCTGTATTCTCATGGCCAAAAGGTTACTTATAAATAGTATATATGTGTTTTAATTAATGTAAAAGGTATTATTTGTTGCTATTATATAGACATACATTTGCTTCATGATTTGATCAGAAGTACAGTGATTTACTAATTTCCTATTTCTATACTTTGTTTGAAGGTTTTTAAAACTTTTCCTTGTAAATTATGATATTATCTCTGAACAATGATAGTTGTGATTTTCATTTTCTTATCGTGGAAATTTTTGTTTTTCTTATCTTTATATATTGTCTAGGGCTTCCAGAAAGTAGTTAAATACAAGTGGTTATAGTAGACATATCCTGTGTATAATTTTAAAGAGAATAATTCTGATGTTTCAACACAAGGAATGATGTTTGCTTTTGGCAGATATTCTTTATTGGGTTTAAAATGTATCTTTCCCACTCTATATGCTAAATTTGTGTTTTATCACAAGTGTGTGTTAATGTTTTTAATTGAAATAAATAGTAAATTTTTTGTCATGTTCAAATGTTAAGATTTTTTTTTTTTTTTACCATGATTGAGCATTGGATTTTCTACTTCTGAGATACTTTTCTCTATTGATATTTTAATGTGGCAAGTGACATTATGGATTTCCTAAATTAAATATTCTCTTTCTATCTTTGGATAAAAATAACTTATTCCTCATGTGTCATTTGATTTATGTATCACTGAATCTAGTTTACTATTTTTATTAGGATTCTTCTATTTTATGAATAAAATTGATTTTTAATTTCCCGTCCCTATCTTTTATAATTTTGGTATAATTAAATAAAGTATGGATATTCTCCTCTTTTCTATTCTTTGGAAGAATTTTTATACTATGGAAGACCTGTTCCTTAAATGTACAGTGGAAATATTCTGTAAAAGTGATTGAAATTTTTAAATACTCATTAGGAAGATTTTACAGTATGGATTCTAATTTCTTTTTAATATTACAGATATTATTTCTTCTTTAATCAAGTGTTGTAAGTTGTAAAATTAATATTGCTATTTCATCTGGGTTTTAAATTTACTAGCTTAAAGGTATTCATAATCTTTTAAATATCCAATGGATGCATATTCTATGTTAATTTGTGAATTCTATTTTTACTCTCCTTCCCTTTCAACATTTCTTCTTTTCCTCTTCATTTATCATCAGTCTTGAAGGAGATACATGATTTTTATTGGGACTTTGAAAGGTCCAACTTTTGAGTTTTATCATTCTCTATTATGCTTAATCTACCCCCCTTATTGCTTTGTGCTTTCATTATTATGATTTTTGTCTACAGTTTTTGTTTTTTTACACCTTCTATGGATACATAACTAATGAATTTTTTGTCATTCTACTAAGTATTTAATATTATAAATCTCCCTCTAAATAGTATTTTAACTATATGATACAAATATTTGCATGTGATGTTTAAATTTTTTTATCAGCTTTAAGTATTTTAATATTTCCATTATGATTTGGTCTTTGTTCCATGTTTTATTTAGAGGGCATTTTCAAATGTGCATATGCATAAGCTTTAGGTTTTCTTTCCCCTTTTTCTGTTTTCTTTCTTGATTGTATTTATAAATCATGACACATATTCTGATCATGTTAATAAATCATGGTCAGATCACATAGTCTCTGCAAAACTATTCTTGAAATATCTTAAGAGTTTCTGTAGTAGGGATTGCTAATTTTCTTTCTTTTGTGGTACTGACGATCAAACCTAGGGCCATTCTACCTCCAAGCTACACACCTAGCCTTTTTGATTTTTTGTTTTGAAACAGGGTCTCATTGGAATAGGGTCTTACAAAGTTGCTGAGACTGGTCTCAAACCTAGTTTGTCTCAGCTTCCCAAGTACTGGGAATACAGGCATGTACTATTATGTCCAGCTCACCAAAATATATTTTATTCCTCTGTCTTCCATGATGTAATTGAGCACATAATTATACAGCTATGTTTCTCAGTTTCTTTTGCACCCAGACGTGACCATAAAACTATTGTGCCAAGTGAATGTGTACTTGATTGGTGTGTGTTTGTGGAATTACTTTTCAGAAATATTTACTCTCTTTATTTTCAGAGAAGGATACTACTGTCCTGATCATTGAGGCAGAGCTTGGACGATGTCACTTATTTTGGCCAATGATAATTTAAGAAATCTGACACAACAAAATCTTGTTATGGGCGTGCATATTAGATTTACTCTCCTGTGCCTCTGCCACAGACACGAAAACATGTCAGCTGGCCTTTGACCCAATGAGAGAGAGAGAGGATAAATGTTGAACCCAATCCATAGGAGTCAAACTCCACAAACGTACTAGCTAGATAAATGCTTCTTGGTCTATACCACTGAGATATTGAGGTTGTTTATTATATGATGATAACTACTTTAGGCAGTTAGTTAATTCCCTACTTCCGTATGATGGTCCTGAAAAATCATTTGACTTAAATTTCTTAATATTTATTTTTTTAATGTAGTGTGGAACAAATATATGCTTATAGCCTATCTTTGACCATGTAGACTATGACAATGCCCTATACAGTATACGAAGAAAATAAGGGAGAAATATCTTCATCTGTAGGGCTAGTTTTGTTCATCAATTTTGACTACTCAACTTTCAAAAATTCCTTGTAAGAGGATTGCTTTTTTGTTTGTTTGCTTCCTTTTACCAACCCATGCCAATTTTGAGGCTTGCTTGCTTTAGGAGCTTAATGTTTGTATTAATGATACATGCATTTTATCAACTAATATATGGTTCATTTTTCTAAGTATATGTACTTGAGAGGAATATGTCTTTTAATTTTGGAGTTCAGAAACTTATAAATGTTCAAAACAGTTTGATTTTTGTATAATTCATGTAATCTGTATCTATAATATTTCATTCAGTATCAACAGCATATCAGGAGTATTTCCAATGATATCAAGTAATTTTCAAAAATGCTAAATTAAATGTTCAATGAGTGTAATATTTTTATCATTTATCCTATGGAATATGTCAGGCTTCCTCTATTTTAGTAGCATGTATTTCATATTTTCTCAAAATCCCTAAGCATTAATGTAATAAATACTGCCTTTCCTCTATTAAAAAAAAATCATTTCTTTAAGGATTCCAATCAGTATAATATATATCTATATATTATACTATCTCATTCTATCTTCTCTCTTCTAAAATTTTATATTATTTTGTCCTGTGCTTTCTCTCAGAAATTTCTTTATTCTTATTTTTGTGTCTATATATGTTGAATCTTCTTTTATAATCCATTGTTTGTATTTTATGTGTGACTATTTACTTCTAAAGCCTGCATGTGATTTTTTAAAAATATTGATAAATATTGGTATCTGTTTGTTGCTTGTACTTGTATGTATACTTAAAAAAAATTCTAAGAGTATGCTTGCTTCCCTACCTTATGGTCAGCCTAAAGTTTTTGTTTTTGTTTTTTTTTTCTAGATTTCAGTTCTAGTTTTGGCGTTTACCACATAACATTGCATCTCTTGCATGCACTTACTGTTTTTAACTTTTTCCTTTATTTTTACCTTTGCCAGTTGAGTGCAACAATGCAAAAACATGAACCTCAGTTTTATGTACGTTCTAGTTGTTTTTTAGTGAAATAATCCTTCATAGTATGTAATCTTATATGGTACTAGAATCAAATGTCTAATATTTAATTTTAGCAATTAAGATTTTCATTTCATGTCTTTTGGGAGAATATAATTAAATTAGTATCCATTTTAACCCATAGAGTAAAGTCATAATAGATTTAAACACTTTATTTGGAATTAAAGTCCTTTACTTTGCTAATATAGGAGTTAAAGTAATGTCCAAAAGAGATTTAGATTGAACAACAAGAAAAGATATAAAATAAATAAAAATTACAGATACTCAAAAAGGAAGTTGCCTTAGGTTCAACGTTCAACTTCTTTTAACTGATAACGTCAAAGGTAATGTGAATTAGTATCCCTATCATTTTCTCATCCTTTTCAATAGTGTTCTATTTTCTAAAAAATATTTCTATTTTTATCATTAATCAGGCTTAGTTATAGAATAAAAGGCTCATGAACTTACGCTGTTACTGTATGCTTTCATCTTTGAGGAATGTATTCACTGCATGCAGAGTGGGAGGGGGGAGGTAGGAATGCGAGACATCAAGGAAGGTGGAAGAATCTTGGTTTAGAGGATTTCGCATGGTAGATTAAATGAATGTTATGCTCAAGAAGAAAAGTAATTGATTTCATTTCATTTTAAACTGCTAACTTTGGTGCATTAGTACTTTTATGCTAATTGAGAGCTAAGGTAGTGTTACAATATTTTATTTAGCTACATGTTAATTTTTATCATTTGATTTCAGTAATTTATGAGGTAATCTCATGAACCAAAGGGATTCAAAGCATTGGATTTTAATCAACAAAATATAATTCTCTTTATTAGGAGAAAGAGCATTACCACATTATAAAGAAAATAACTTTAGTTTAGAAATCAGGTAGGCATTGTTACTCTAAGCACTTCACTTTATGAATCAAAATTTTATCATGTGTAGGCTCTTGATAAATCCTCACATACTTCTCATATTAACTTCTTTAACTTACTAGAGTAACATCTGCCATGCTCAACTGTTTTTTTGTTTTTTTTTTTTTTATTCACGCTCTAATTCCCACTAGCCCTCACACCAGGAATCACCCTTATTTTGGAGAATGGTGAAAGGCTCAGGTCTGAGACTGATACTGTGTAAAAATGACTATGGAGAATAATAAATTGAACCATTATTATATAAGATGTAGAATATCATAATAAGAAGAGATAGACCCAAGGAAAATATATAACTAATTCTCCTGCCCCCTCTGTCTGTCAAACATACACACACAGACACTCACTCCCACACATTGTCCCTAAGATGTAGGCTGCTGTTTACACAGACTCTTAGAGTGCTTTAAGAGCAAGTTCTTTGTGTGATAAGCTCAGGGCTTGAATCCCAGTAGACATAAACTTGGTTTAAAAGACAATAATAAGTTAGAGACCATATTCTTTACTAGAAATCTAGATCCGCTTAACAGTACAAATATGGTTCCAGGGTCTGTGGCCCTACTCTTGCACAGCATGCCATACAACACTTGATGTTTTATGCCGTATTATTGACATTTTTTCTTTTCACACCGAAGCACTCAGATAAATATTTGTATGTCTTATCACAGTAAATGGACATGATTTTTCCTTGAAGGAGAAGATAGGCCACTGGATCTAGTGGTCTTAGGTCTGTCCTGACTATATGGGAGGGTCAAGGAAGAGTGTTTTATATTCATTTATGAGATGGTCATGTGGGTGTAGCCACAAGAGGAGATACAGAAAGGTTCAGGAAAACGAATCTTATTATACTCACGGTCCTTGAGACAGTAGACATAGCATACATGCCATGAAGGAAAGACACCAGGGTAGTCAGGAGACAGAAGACAGGAACGAAGAAAAAGCTTTAGGTCAGAATTTTTATTAAAGTATCCACAGGAATGGCAAGTCATGGCAGAGTGAGTGGTTTATGATCATCTAATGTGAGTAATTTTGGAGAGCTCTAAGCTATCAGGATGGTACCTAGTTGCATAATACCCGAATCTGGGATGATTAAAGCAGAGGACTCTTGCTTCCTGGTACATGGGCTGGATTAAGGAGATAAAATTCTGGTTTGATTACTTAACATATTAAAGTCATGATCCTGACTGGGCTCTTTGCTTTTGCTACTTTTAAGAATTGGGTAGTGCCAGGAAGTCAGATGTCAAAATATTATAATGTATAGAAAATTAAAGCATATATATAGTATTATGTTATTAAAGAACAATATTTGGAGTATAGTCATAACCCATTCCTGGCAAATCAATGGGGATACCCTGTTTTGAAGGGTATAGAAATGAATTGGATGTGATACCCATCATGTTAAGGGAGATATGTTAAAATAATACTGGGAATGCTGAGAAGATAAATATTTTCTCAGTATTTCTGACGTCCATACAAAATAATCTTCCTTTCATATACCACTGTACACAAGCTTTTGGAACGGTTAGTCATTTATGGTTCATGATGTCATGTCATCAACATTTCTGGCTTTGAATCGAAGTTGTTATAAATGAAACAAATAAATGCCAAGACTTCTAACACGTGCTTAGTATTTTTTGCTTTCATATCTTCACAACAACTCATATAGAGAAGATGACATTATAAACTTAAGAAATTACTTCTTTGCAGTATATATTGCACCAGGAAATAGACCTATTGTCCCTTTTTGAATTATAGAGTTCTCACTGTCACATGATCATATACAAATACTGAAGGGTTATAACTTGCTGTATGAAAATCTGTATTCCTGATGATTTAGGTGTTAATTAGTTTAGGTAAAGCTGGGTGTGGTGGCACACACTTGTAATCCCAGTACTTGTGAGGCTGAGACAGGAGGATTGCAGTTCCATGACCAGCCTCTGCTACTTAATGAAGCCCTCCGCAATGTAGTGATACCCTGTTTCATAATAAAGAACAAAAAATAGAGCCAGGGGTGTAGCCCCCAACTTCAATCCCCAGTACCGCAAAAAATAAAATAATAATTTAGGTATTTCAAAATAAGAGTTTTTTCTTAGTATCTTAAAAATTTTCAATAGAAAATAGTATATTCTTATTGCAAAATAGAAAATATAGAAAAACACAATGAAGAAACTAAAAACTTACAATCATACTACTCTAAGGTTGCCATTATCTTTTGAGTAAATAGCTTTTTAGTTAGTTGACAATGTACATGCTCCAAATATAGAATTTTAAACACATGGTTGCATAGGCATTTACTTGTTCAGGTTTTTCAAAACTGAGGTCATACGCATAATTTTGAAACTTACTCACCTTTTCCCCTTATTTATAAATTATCTTTCCATCTGAATAAGTATTTGCTTAATTCATCATTTAAATTGAAGATCTCTTACTTCTACTTTTCCTTATACATTTTAACAAAGCCCAACCTTTGAAATTCATTGTTCTTCAAGTTTTAAGTGGTTAGGAATTAAAGAGACATATTATAGATATAATAAAGTTTCTTACTATATAAATAAATTTGATAGTATTACTTTGGTACTAATGTTACGTACTTGATTTACCAGTTTTGAAATGATACACTGATAAATCAGATGTGATATCCATCTTTGACTTAACATTTTTTTCTTGGATTTCTTATACTGCTGTCCTCTATTTCAGTTTTGGAGGAAATAATTTGAGTAGGAATTATAAATATTTACAGAGATTATATTATGAAGTGTTATTTGTATTATGAAATGATGTAAATTCATATAACAGTTTGATAATATACTGAGGGAAATAGTAATCTGCAGAGAGTGCATGTGTTTTATTTCTCTAAAATTAGATTATTTGACAATGCAGGGCTGCCCTGTAGACTACTACCTAGCATAGATAAGGAGGAAGTAACTATGGGACAGGAACTGTGTATTTCATGCTTAACTTACATTATTTCATTTTTATTTTGAAAAAACAATTTTTACTTTAGAAATAAGCTCTGTGTTAGTGAAAATTCTCCAGAGAGACAGAACCAATAGGATAATAAGATAAAGATATATGAACTTTTTTTTTATTTGAGGGGAATTAGCTCACTCAATTATAGAGACAGCGCCGGGCGTGGTGGCGCACACTTGTAATCCCAGCATTTGGGAGGCTGAGACCAGAGGATCCAGGTTCGCGGCCAGCCACAGCTACCTAGTGAGGCACTCTGCAACTTAGTGAAACCCTGCTTCAAAATAAAGAATAAAAAATAGGGCTGGGGGTGTAGCTCGGAGGTAGAATGCCCCTGAGTTCAATCCCCAGTACTGCAAAAAAAAAAAAAAAAAAATTATAGAGACTGACATGTCTGATCACAGACCATCTGATCTGTAAGCTGGAGGCCCTGGGATAACAGAGTAGCCTGGCTTACTCCAAATTCAAAGGCTTGAAAACTCAGAGGGTGTATGGAGGGCTCTGATGCAGGTTTGAAAGCTCAGATTTCCAAAGGTCAGAAAGCCTAGATTTCTTATGTCTGAGTGCAGAAGAGTGTATTCCAGGTCCAGTAGAGAGAAATATTAATTTGTTTTTGTTCTGTCTATACCCCAGATGATGGTGTTTGTGCACTCTGAGGGTGGATCTCCCCCATTTTGTTCACTCAAGTTCATATGATAATCCCCTCTGGAAATACCCTCCTCACAGACACCACAAAAACAATGTTTTACTACTTCTCTAGATATTCCTAGTCCGGTCTAATTGATACCTAAAGTTAATCTGTACAACTCCTTTACAGAATATATGAGTCAGTTGGAGGCCCAGTAGTTTCCATTATCTACAGGAGATACATTCTAAGACTCACAGTAAATGCTTGAAACTGAAGATAGTAACATACAATATATACAATGGTTTTTCTTATACACACATATGATAAATTAGGCACATTAAGAGATTAGTACCAATAACTAATAATGAAAACAACATTTATAATAATATGTTGTAAAAGAGCAAGGGAATATAGTCTCTTTCCTTACTCAAATTATCTTATTGAACTATACTTAACCTTCTTTTTGAAATGTGACATAATATAATACATATGTGATGAAAAGAAGTGAAGTATATGAAATAGGCATTATGCTGTAGTATTAGGTTACTGCCTAAGGGTTAGTTGGACTTAAGCACTGAAATACTCTGAGAGTCAGTCTGTTACTTGAGACAACTGAGTGACTAACAGAGAAGGTAGTATATAAGGTGTGGATATGCCAAAGAAAGGGATGATTCATGTTCTGAGCAGAACAAAATGGAATAGCATAAAGAATTCATGCAACTCAGAAAAGTGCAGAATTTAAAACTTACAAATTGTTTTTTTTTTCTACAATTTTCAATGTAATATTTTCAGATGACAGTTGACCACAGTCAAATGAAACCAAGAAAAGTAGAACTTCAGATAAGGGGTGGACTACTGTACACACATCAACAGTGATTTATGCAAGTGTGTGAATGATTATTTTATCTAAGTATAAATGTATGTAAGAAATATGTATGTGTTTACAAAGTGAATGAGCTTCAGAGTCATGTTATTTTGAACATACCTATAATGTGTACTATGTTGTAAAATATTCATATATTTACACTGTATATACTATTAAACATGCATACATGTAATTATTTATCTTCATATTTTATATATAGCCACATACGTACACAGAAATCCACACATATCCAGCACACATGCGTACACACACACACACACACACACACACACACACACACACACACACACGCACTCACTATTAATGTGAATCCTGCTTTGTTGCCAGGATCTAGAGCCACTAAAGTGTATTCTCAAGTTATTCTAGGTGATTTTCAGAAAGTGATCCAGTGGATTTTTCCAACTGCCATTGTGGCCCCTGTTCTTCCAAGATTGCTACCTTGCTGGTCATGAATCTTCTGCTGTTGCGTACTTTTCAAGTGTTATGCTTGCTCATGGTTAAAAGAAAGAAATTAAATTTTACAGAAGGACTTACAAATATCCTATCTTACTCTCAGCTAGACTTTAATTTGAGAGAGATCTATGTTTAAACATTTGTGTTTGTGCTTCTTTCTAATTTTTTAATACTTTTATTGGCTGGTGCATTCTAGTCTCACATCATAATGTAGTTCAGAGTGATAGTGACATACATGCACACAACACTTGGTGGGCTATCCCGGGGCTCCCTCCCCACTCCCCGCCCTTCCCAATACAGTATATTGATACTAACATTGATATTCTCACATATGTATGTAATGTCAATGGAGGTGATTCCTTCATTGAATCTGTAGATCACTTTTGATAGAATGGCCATTTTTATAATATATATTCTGTCTATCAATAGCATGGGAGATCTTTCCATCTTCTAGGGTTGTATTTTATTTCTTTAGTGTTTTATTATTTTTATTGTGGAAGTCTTTTATCTCCATGATTACATTTATTCTAGATATTTTACCGTTTTTAAGGTTATTGGGAATGGAATTTTCTGAACTTCTTTTTCAGTGGATTCATGATTGACATAAAGAAAAGCTACTGATTTTTTTTAGATTGATTTTGTTTCCTGATACTTTGCTAAATTTGTTAATCAACTCTAGAAGTTTTTATTGGGTCTTCTAATATAGGATCATGTCATCTATGACTAGATATAATTTCAACTTTGGGTTTATTGTATATTGTTTTAATGATGTTGAGGTAAGTTCCTTCCATTCTCATTTTCTGCACTGTTTTTAACATGAAAATATTTTTCAGCATTTATTGATGTGATCATGTGACATTTGTGCTTAATTCTATTTATGTGGTGAACTACATGTGTTGATTTGCCTATATTGAACCAACCTTGTATACCTGGAATGAAACCAACTTGGTCATGGTGTATCATTTTCTTCATATGGTTTTGAATGCATATTTCTAATATTTTGTTTAGAAATTTTGCATCTATGCTCATCGATGATATTGGAATGCATTTTTTATTTATTTATTTTTTTGGTTTTGGAACTAATACTACACTGGCTTCATTGAAGTTTGAAACATTTCTTCTCTTTTTGTTTCATGGAATAATTTGTGAAGAATTTGGCATAGTTCTTATTTAATGGATTTGGTGTGAGAAGTCCAGGATGAGTGTTACTGTTTTGCCCCTCAGTGTCACCTATCCCTGTGCTCTCAATGCATTTAAGATTATTCCCTTGACCTTTATGTTAGTCATTTTGATTATTATGTGGCATGGAGAATTTATTTTTTCATCTTGTTTTATTTGATTTCCAAAAGTTTCCTTTTCTGTCCATCTTGTTTTCTATGTTTAGGTAAGTCTTTGTTATTATGTTATTATTTCTCTGAAGCAGTTTCTAATGCCCTTGGTTTGTGCTTCTAGACCTTCTTCAATGCCTATCATTCTTAAGTTAGGTAGTTTTATGTTATTCCATATTTCTTGAGTATTTTGGTTGTGTTGTCGTATTGTCTTCTCTATATTGTTAATTGTGTGATCAGTTTTGAATGAGCTGTTTTCTAAGAGTGAGACTCTATTTTCCATGTTGTTAATCTACCAGAGGTAGTTTCTATTGGGATTTTTATTTCATTTATTGTTGCCTTCATTTCTCTCAGGTCCTCTTTTTGGTTCTTATTTAGGGCCTCAATTTCTTTATTGTTATGTTCTTTCATATTGTATACCCTTTCTCTGATTTCATTTCTAAGGTCTTTGATCAAATTGTAGATCAAAATCCTGAATTATTATTCTAGTATTTTCTGTAGCTTTTTATTGGTGATATCCATTGTTGTTGAATTGTGGGGGGTCATTGTTTTCTTTTTGCTCTTCATTCTCATCTTTTCAGGATTCTTACATTTGTATGTATATTGTCTTGGCATCCTCTTCCTCTTTGTATGGGAGTCCTGTGTCTATTTTTTGTCCCTTTATAATAAGTCTTATGCTAGGGGTATATGTTTGCCTCAATAAATCTAATATAATTGTACTTTTGAGTTAATCCCCTCGAACCTCTTTAACAGGATATAGTTCTTAGTAAATACAGTCATGCAGCAGTCTCTGATTGGCTGCAGACCTCTATGGTCTCTGGGCCCAAACTTAGCAGGACCAGAGGCTATACTTCTCCAAGCCTGTAGCATCACTGACTGAGATTTAATGTCACAGGCCTACCACTGCTACTCTGCTGGTTGTGAACATGTGAAGCATTTTGAATTGCTGGCATCCAGTATCTGTGTTCTCTAGGCCAAAACTCGTCAGGACAAGATATTGTGACATTCTGAGATTGTGGCCTGGCTGAATGAGCTTTGATACCCCAGGTATACCACTACTATTCTGCTAGTTATAATCATGTGGAACATTGTCAACTTGCTGGACTCTGATCACCAGGAACAAACTCTGCTGGTTGAGAGAGTGTAGTTTTCCCAGCTTGCAGAGTGGCTGTCTGAGTCAAATTACTCCTAGGCCACCACTGTTACTCTGGGAAGTTGTGATCACATGAGACTTTTTCAGCTGCTGGCCTTGATACTTCTGGTGCCCAAACACTGCCTGGTGAAATTTTATAGCTTCAGAGTCTGTCTGTAGCACAGTTGGCTAAGTTATTATACCCCAAAGACCCCACTGCTGCTGATCCTGCAACAATCATTAAGGAGCCCACAGGGGTGGGACAAACTGCAAATTCTAGGTTCCCACTCAAGTGTCCCTAGAGACTGTTTGCTAATTCATCTTTCTGCTACATTCAACCATATCAATTGTAGCTCTAACCCCTACCTCTGCAGGAATGGTTTGCAAATTCTCAAACCCCATGGGTTTGGTTGTTGCCAAGCCGATCACTGCAGCCAACACAAGCTCCCACTGGGATGTTTTCTAAACACACTGGTGTTGAATAATTTTGTTGTAGCCACTCGGGTCCCTGCAGGAAGGGTCTCGGTCCTGATGAGTTTAGCTGCAGCCACAGGAGTTCATTGGGGCAGTTTGGCTTGGCAGTTTGGATATTCATGGTTGTCCTGACAGAGCTGGTTGTAGCTAGTTGGGTCCTTGCAGAAAGTATCTGTAATTTCTCAGCCCAGTTGAATTCAGCTGCAGCTGCAGGAATTCATTGCATGGTTTGGCTGGGTAGTCTGGAGATTCATGGTCTTGAAGTATTTGAGTGTGGAGAGAAGAATGTGATTCCTGTTTCATGTTGGTTCTCTGTAACCACTGGCTTAGCAGAAGTGAGCTTCTTCTTTACTGGAGTTCATCTCTGAAAGTCCTCTGGATGTTGTTGTATGGCTGTCTCTAGTTCCTTCATTGGAAATTAAGTAATATGTTTAATACACTTAAAACCCTATTTTAATTCACAGATTGTACAAGTATCTCTGATGTTTTTCCTTTGTCACACGCTCCATTCTTTTAACTCATTCTCCCTACTTCCCTAAAATTTGTGAGCTGTGCTTTTGCATTTTTTAAGATTGATAACATTTACATTCTAATCTGTAACCAGTGTTTTCAATTCGAAATATTTCATGCTGTATTATCTTTATGTCACTAACACAAAATACCTGAGGTAATCAGCTTATAAAAAGTTTTATTTGGGCATACAGTTTCTGTGGTTCCAGTGTATGATCAATGGGCCCCATTGCATTGTGCCTGAGGTGAGGCAGCCAGTCATGGTGGGAATATGTGGTAGAACGAAACCTCTAACCTTATGTGAGGAAGCAAAGGGATTGGAGTTCTTCAATACCTGTTGAGGATACCTCACCCTATGACCTGAAGGCCTCCCACTAGGTCCAACCTCTTAAAGGCTTCATCACCTTCCAATATCAGCATGTTGTGAACCAAGATTTAACATATAGGCCTTTGGGATACCTTTAAGATCCAAAATTATAGCACTATCTATACATAATTTACAAAAATAAAGCATTAGTTAATCTCCTTTCTAATTACTATGATTACTAAACTATCATTTGGTACAAAACTAAGTAGGGTCCTGTAAATACATACTTATTCTGGTACTGATCATAATTCCAAATGGCACAGCCCTAAATGTCATAATCCTAAATGTTGAAATCCCAACAGATAAAAATCTCTAAAGCCTAAGATATAAAATCCCAAACATTGAAATACTGAAAGCCAACTACTGAAAATTACAGTTTTTATGGAAGAAAATGCTATTTAATAAAGGCTTTGTTAAATGCATTTAATAAAGCCAAATTCTGGGGAAGGTATTTGCCTCAAGATATGACAATGATGAAAACTTTAGTTTAAAAATATGTCTTTTATCTACATTGGCATTCATTCCAGCAATGGAATTTCAGGAGCATTCAATGAATTAAAGCCAGATTTGCATGAAGATAACAGCTAAAATTACTGACTAGTTCACAAATAATTATGTGCAGGGTAGAATAATAACATATGCAACAGCATTGCTATTCTGAGTGATTTGTCCTCTGTATAAGAATGCATGCAGAATGGATTTCCACGCACCCAAAACACTACAGAAGCATGGCATTGAAGGTAGGATGATTTCAAAAGAGCAGTGCCATGTAAGGAATGAATGTGAACGTTTTCTCTAAGATGTGTGCTCTAAACAAAAGAAAATAAAAAGAGTTATTCATTTGATACAAATCTTCATAATATAATTAATGATTGTGAAAGTCAACCAGTTCTAATGGGATACCTGTGTGCAATTGCCCATAATTTATTCCTCAAATATACTTTTTAGTATGATGATTTTTAGCTTTTATTTTTGTTTTTTGTTGGCAGTTATCACTATTAATTTTTATAATTCACTATGCTATTTATTTAATTCTTACATAATTTCCAGTACTGAAGGTATAAATAGTATAAAGACTTTTAGAGAGTTCTACTGTCTTTTATGAATTTCCCAAACTTAACTCCATTAAAGTGCATTACCAAAATATTGACTTTGTGTATAATTCTTGTGTGTGTATGTAATAACACTGAAACCTCTTCAATAAGTGAAGAGATGCTTCATTGTACATTTGCATTTGTTAAAGATAAACTTTCTTGAGATCTTGATTTTTTGGTTGACTATGTATACCTTGGAAACCCACCCTACTTTAGATATAAAGACGTAGGTTCTCCATCTTAGTATTTCAGATGATTGCAGTTATAGAGATGGGTATACGTAGTTAACACTGACAATAATACATTTTTATATGATTTTCTTTTCACCTATCTTTATGAATACAGAATGTCCAAGAATAGTGTCTTCTTTTACACCACCCTGAATACTTAAGATCAAGTCAGGTTTTAGTTTTCTTCATATTTGTCAAATGTTTTATTTTGATACAGATTTTCCACTAAGTGTGCCTTTCTTACTTTATATAAGAAGTTATGTTTTTTTTTGTACTAATACTTTTTATGTCTATTGCCTGAAGTCTAATATATTCTTTTGAAATCTGCTATTTCCTGTTTTAATGAGAATTAATTGCTTTACACTGACTTTCCTTTGTAGATTTTTATTTTCCTTAAATGTTTCTGTGCCCTTATGTGTCTCTATGCTCTGTTCCTTTACTGGGTCTTCAAGTTTTCTCAATTCTCAACCATATCATATTTATTTATTGAAACCTTATACCTATTAACTTGCGCATTTCTCTTGTACCTTTCTTTCATCAACCTTTGTTGAGAGTGGTCACTATTAGGCCTGCTGCCTTATACTTTCATTTGCTATTTTCCTTGATATATTTTGTTCTCTTTTTGGGAAGTTGCATTTTAATTTTGCTAAAATACTTTATTAAGTAACTTCCTACGACAATGTGCAATTCATACTATCCTAAATTTTGTTAAGAATGAAATTTTGGGTAGAAAGTTTCTCTAAGGACTTTGGATGAGTGAATCTGTTGTATCCTAGCATTCAGTGATGCGACAACAGTCAGTCTGAAACCAATTTAATTCTCTTTCCAAAAATTTAGAGCTCTTGTTTTCTTTTTAAAATATATTATGTTAAATCTACTATTGCTGAGGCTGTCCTCAAACAGGCTATTCCTGTCTCAGTCTCCCAAGTGCCAGGGTTGTAGGCCTGCGCTATCACAGCAGGCCCTAATCTACTCCCCCCTCTTTTTTTGTGGTACTGGGGATTGCTATTCCACCTCTGAGCTATAGTCTTATTTTATTTTATTTTATTTTATTTTTGTTTTGAAACAGGGACTCACTAAATTTCTGAGGCTGGTCTTGAACCTGTGATCCTTCTGTTTCAGCCTCCCAAGTACTAGGATTACAAGTGAGCTCACCACACCCGGCTGAAACCACCCCCCCACCCCTTTTTGTGGTACTGGGAATTGAACTCAGGGGCATTCTACATCCCCAGACCTGTTTTTTGTTCTTTGTTTTGAAATGGGATCTCACTGGGTTGAGGAGGGTCTCACTGGGTAGCTGAGGCTGGCTGCGAACCTGGATCTTCCTGTCTCAGCCTCCCAAGTACTGGGATTACAAACATGCGTTACCACGCCTGGTTGAGCTACTTAGTGAGGCTCTCCGTAACTTGGTGAGACCCTGTTTCAAAATAAAGAATGGAGATTAGGGCTGGGAGTATAGCTTGGAGGTAGAATGCCCCTGGGTTCCATCCCCAGTACTAACAACAACAACAAAAAAATCTACCTGCTAAATTTTATTTTCTGGAATTATATGTCTCAAAAATATTTTCTGATTTTACTTTTCTGGAGTTCTTAGTTCATTGGTCCTCCTGGATTAATTCTATGTTTCACTTCTATATTCTCCCATACCCATATATTCCATTTTTATTTCTACTCAAATTTCTGTTTTGAGAATAACATTTTATTTCAAAGAGCTATTATTTTTTCTGATATTTTTATTATCTTCTGTTCTTACTTAATGGACTTAATGAATACAATATATTCTTCAATGATAATTAGATTTTTGTTTTATCTTTCATATTGGCACTTACTCTGTTATCTGGAATTCATGCTTTTTTTTAAAAAAAAATATGTTCTCTTCTGTAATATTACAGAAGTACCATAAATGACTTCTGGTTATTAATTTTATGTTTACCATTATAAATGGTTTGCTATAAAATATGAGTTGGATTTCTGCATGGATTTGTTGGTGTGTCCTCTGTGCAGCTTAGCATATAATGAGTAGATGGACATCAGATCATTGATACGACCGAATTCAGGGGGCTTGGTTCAAGGGTACCAAAACCTATATTAATTACTACTGATTTACTCCTCGCTTTTTTCAAGCATGTCGTAAATTTCTTTAGTAATGCATATATTCCCTCAAGATCTAAATGCCCTGACTTCTCGTCACCTGACCGACAGAGGTAATGTGGTAAGAATAGGGTATTGGTGAGGAGCGGGGGTAAAGGAATCAGATGTCCTTTACCCCCGCTCCTCACCAATACCCTATTCTTACATACCTATTATATACCTTAGTGAGTCTTTGTTTCAAATAAAAGATAAAATAGGGCTGGAGGTGGTAGAGTGCCTCTGGGTTCAAACCCAAGTGCCACACCCACATGCAATAAAATAAATTATATTTGTATGGTACTTATGAACTGGTAAACATTCAAAAGATATTAAGATCCAACCCAATAATGATTAAAAATGCATGTTTATTGAAAATAAATATTAATTTTCACTTTAAAATATTTTCACATTAGAACCAGACATGGTGACACATGCTTGTAATCCAGTACTTGGGAGGATGAGATAGGAAGATCACAAGTTCATGACCAGTCTCAGTTACTTAGTGAGTTGCTCCACAGCTTAGTGAGACCTTGTTCCAAAAATATAGAATAAAAAAATAGGATTGGGGGTGTATCTCAGAGGTAGAATGTCCCTGAATTCAATACCCACTACTGCAAAAATAAATAAATAAAATAATAATTGCGCATTAAAAGAAGGTGTTACTGGGTTTCTTTTTCATTTCCTATCTAGAATAGGTTCATATATCTTCTTAGAACAATTATCATTACATACATAGTGCTTATTATTATATAGTCTATATTATGGTTTGGTATATTAGACTATAGGTTTTGAATTGAAAGGGTTATATGAAAGCATATGCTAAACATAACAAGTGCAGATAATTTAATAATGTAAGAGATCACTGTGAAAAGACCATGCTAAGAACACATTCCATTTCAACTACTGCAGTAACTTGGACCCTTTGTGGGACTTCCATGGGCAAAAGAATCAATTAAGGGAGTCAATAATAGGTAGTTTTTCTCCCTGTTACTAAAACAGATGAACAAATGACAGGTTACATTTATAATAATCTCTGTGGATAGTATTGTTTTCTGAGTTAGCATGGGTTAAAATTAAGTTATGTATTTTATCAAATGTTAAGAAATAATAGAACCTATATACATTGGTTTATGAATTTCATTTGTACTCTATCTCAGTTGCATTGTCTAGCATGTGGCATATCTTCCCCTGACATTTAGTGCATGTCAAATAGAAGTGATGTTTATTGCTTCTTTTGGAGCTTACTCTTCACAGAGAATAAACTCTGGACAAATGATGCATTTGATCTGATGATAAAAGATAAGAGCAGTGATATGTATTGTTTGGAATAATCTATTACAAGACATCATAATATCATCTCTAGGGAGTTGCATTTATGTTGCATTTCTCTTCAGAGACTGATATTGCCCATTTTTGAGGTGACAAAAAGAAAGCAGAAGAAAATGGGTTGTTGCATGAAGCAAGAACAAGTGCATTATAAGTCACAGATAGTGTTACTATAAACTGGAAGGCACATATAGATTTCCATTTTAAGGCCAAAGTGGACTTTAGAATTTGCACAGTGAAGAAGGATATGCATACAGGACACATGTGAATTGCCTTAATACTCTTGAAGGAATTAAATAATTTTCCCAGTGTCATTTTGTGGAAGCATATATTGCATTATTCTTTATTACATATGGTTTTTATAGCTTTATAAAATAACCTAATACCTGTATAGAGTTTCTGGAAGCAATCTATGTTTTCTATAGAATGACTTCTGGATTAATTTTAGTAACTTGTTAGCTCTTTGAAATTATTTTTTGAAAATTAATAATTCTTTCATATTTCCCCAAAGAAAACAAAAGCTTTATTTATGCACATTCTCATATACACATAGATACTACCAGCCTATTTGGTATACAGACAGGCAAAGCAGAAATGTTAGCAGATGTCACAGTGTCACTTCCCTTTAGTCTCCGTTTCCCACCCTCCATACATAAAATCATATCCTTCTCCAAATTCTGATCCCAAGATGGAAGATTCTTGTAAGCTGTGCATTTTATTCCTTGGCTGCATGGAGTTAATGATTTCTCTTGAACAAGACAGCCTTATGGGGACAGTTTTCCCTATCTTGGTCCAGAGATAGATATAACACCACTAATAGTAGACTCAGTTTATGATAACAGTTCAAATTTTCTCTGTACCTCCCATCCCTCCCCATTTCTTGTCTATTAACTCAAGACTATCTTCTCAATTTTATTCCTCTCTGAAGGCTGTTACCTCAAACAATAGAGGCTTTCTATTGAGTTATTCCTTTAAAAGACAGGCAGAGAGAAGTTTGGCTACTATTGGTTAACTTCTTATCTCATTTGAGGAGACAACTCATTTTTCCCTTTGGATTTAAATTAACCAGCACAAAATTTTATATAACAATATATTTTGCACAAATGCACTCTATTTTTTTCTTTTTTGGTACTGGGGATTGAACCCAAGGGAATTCTACCTCCAAGCTACACACCTTTTTATTTTTTTGTTTTGAAGCAGCATCTCACTAGATTTCTGAGTGTCTTGCTACATTACTAAGTCTTTCCTCAAACCTGAAATCACCCTGTCTCAGACTCCCAAGTACTGGGATTATAGGCCTGGGCCACCATTCCCAGGTGCCAATGCATTCTTGACACCTAAAATTTGAATGTTCATCTGGACTTCTTGCCGTAGCTTCTTGTATTCCCTCGTTAATGGTAGAATCAAATTCAGAGAAGAAAATTCCCACTCTCAGACCAAAACTTGGTTTACATTTTTGTATTTATCTCTTAATATTGGATATAAATAAATACATATTTAAGTAATATTTAAGTACAGGGTTAGGTTATATTAAAATTAATCATGCAAGATAGCAGGATGGTAAAGGTCAAAATCCCTGGAGCGGGTTAAATGCTAGCATGGTCATATACTCACTGTGCGGCTTTGGTTCACTTAGATGATCTCTGTGCTCTAGTGGTTTCATCTGTAAGGGTGACTAAAATTATCTATTGCATATAGTTGTAGTGAACCCTAGTTATTTAAAACAGTTCCATCTCAGCAATTGGCCATTAATAATCATATTATAATGGCAATAATGACACTATTACATTAAGATGCTTCACATAAGTTATTTCATTTTGTTCCTTTCAATAATCCTGAAATAGGAGATATTATTCTCATTTTATAGGTAAAGTTATTAAAGCCCAGAAAGTGTTATTAACTTGCACCAGATTATTCGATCAGTATGACACAAAACTAAACTCAAATCTAAGACTCTGCCTTCAGAACTTGTTCTCTCTTCCCATATAGTTTTTCTTTTTTTTGCTGACTTTTGTTATAATGAGGAGCCTTCCTGAAAACTAGTTTAATCAAAGATGTCATTTTTATAGAGTGTTTTAGTGTAGAGTACATATTTTATAATCCCAGTTAGACCTACTGGCTATTGATATTTGGGATATGATGAAGGAAGTTTATTAATGAACAGCACTTTTCAAGGAAAAACTTAGTTTTCCTTTGTTCTTACTATAGAGAGAGAAAGTTGGATGGGGCAAGGGATTATTTGGGGGGAGAATGAGTTCAGTCAGAATGGTATACTGGAAGCTTTGATCTTTAAGGGACACTATAAGAGAGGAAGTTGGGAAAAAGAAACAAGGAGTGGGCAAAGAATGTGATGAGGAAACTCTAAAACATACTTCAGCTACTTCATGATATAATTTAGGCCAAATCATTATTATCAGCAGAAATGACAGACAAAATTATTTTTAATAGTGAAATAACTTCTCTGCAATATTATTTCACCTTACAAAAATTTGATTTTTATTTAAACACATTCACTTTTAAAATTTGAGTCTATGAGCTAATATGACAAGATTTATGCAATCAATAAATTGTTGTTTGTATCAAAAGAGCCTTTTTTGGGGAGGTACTAGGGATGGAACCCATGGACTTTCCATCTCTGAGCTACATGTTAGCCCTTTTTGTTTATTTTTTTAAATTTTGAAACAGGGTCTTGCTAGATTGCTGAAAGTCTCTGAGACTGTCTTCAAACCTACAATTTTCCTGTTTCAGCCTCCCACGCACTGGGATTCCAGGTGAAGCCATATTTAAAATACTCTAAATTAATACAATTAATGGTCTTCTCTTTATAGCTAATTTATTGAAGGAGTTTTTTACTTAAAAAACCTATTTTTAGCTTTGAAAATGTTCATTTCCTGATGCCTACATGGTTCTAATAACTTGAAAGCTGTATGTGCCCTTATATGCTGGGTGGTATTCTCTTTCATAGAGATGGGGATCTGCTCTTGACATGCTATGTTCCTCATGCATTTTGAACATATACTTATAGAATTTGCATTTGGGGATTCTGAGATTTTAGGGGTCTTGTTCAGGAATCTTGCTCAGATTTATCTTTCTTCCTCTGGTGGAAAGAAAATCCAACTTTTGAGTTATATTCATTCTTTGCTATGGTCTTTGGAGAGAATTTATAGTTCAGCAAGACTTTGGAAAGAAGAAAAATTTGTAGCCTTTTCAGTTAAGAGTGTGTCTAATATTTTTGTGGAGAATAAAGGACATACGAAGGCATAGGGAGATAAGAATGTATGTTCCACTACCTTTATATAAATAAATATTGATTTGTATAACTGTTGCAGCAGAAGTTCTGTATCTTCATATCGACTGTAAATATTCTATACACAATTCTACTAACATTCTGCACATCGTTCTGTTAATATTTTATACTATTTCCTAGTACATTAATTTATGCATATTAATGAATTTTCACATATGAATGCAAAATTTTAACATGTTAGAAATGATGATATCTATTCTCCAGTGAAAGAAAACAGGACTTCCTGGATAAATGGCTGATGCTAACATAGGCCATCTATATATATGATTAACCTGGAATGTGTTGTAGTGTCAGGAAATATGTTACTATAGTCTCACCAATATATTATCGTATCTGTCAATAGGATAGGTGAAAAAATTTGCTGTTATTATCTTAACTAGCATTTCTTTGGTTATGGTGAATGAATACATTTTTTTATTGTAGTAATTCGTGCATTGTAAGTGTACATTTTTGTTAGGTACAAATTGTTAACAACATATTTGCACAGAATTCTCATTTGACTCCTTCCCTGATTCCCACCCCATTCCCTCGCCCTCCCTCCCCCTCAGGTTCAGTTCAGTGAGTGACCTTGATATGATTGTGTATGTACATCATGTGCCTTAGGGTATCCCCCTGCTCCGTCCATCCCCTCAACTTCTCTGCTTATGGAGGGTCTCTCCTTTTCATCTGGAGACCCTCTTATACCCCAGCTTCTCCCTAGCATCTGCATATTAGGGAGAACATATGCTTCCTTACTCTTTGTGACTGGCTAATCTCACTTAACATAATGTTTTCCAGTTGCATCCATTTCCCTGCAAAGAACATGATTTTGTTCTTCTTTATGGCTGAGTAAAATTCCATTGTGTACATATCCCAAAGTTTTGTAATCCATTCATCTGTGGATGGACATCTTGGCTTCTTCCATAGTTTGGCTATTGTGAATTGTGCAGCTATAAACATAGATACACATGCGTCAGTCTGATAGTTTGGTTTCCATTCTTTTGGGTATATACCCAGTAGTGGTATTGCTGGGTCATATGGTAGATTTATTCCCATTCGTCTGAGGATCCTCCATACTGTTTTCCAAAGTGGTTATAGAACTGATCAACAAATTCAGCAAAGTGTCTAGATACAAAATCAATCTTCAAAAATCAGAAGCTTTTCTATATGCCAACCGTAAATCAACCGAAAAAGAAATCCAGAAAGCAATTCCACTCACAATAGCACCCCATAAAATAAAATACTTAGGGATAAACCTAACCAAGGAGGTTAAAGACCTCTATAAGAAAAACTATAAAAAGGTGAAGAAAGAAATCAATGAAGTTCTTAGAAGATGGAAGGATCTACCATGCTCTTAGATAGGCAGAATAAATATCATCAAAATGGCCATCCTCCCCAAACTGATCTACAAATTCAGTGCAATACCCATGAAATTGCCAACGGCGTTCCTCACAGACATAGAAAAATCAGTCCTTAAATTCATCTGGAAAAACAAAAGGCCCAGGATAGCCAAAGTAGTTCTTAGCAATAAAAACCATGCAGGAGGTATCACAATACCTGACTTCAAACTCTACTACAAAGCCACAATAATAAAAACAGCATGGTACTGGCACAAAAACAGACACATAGACCAAGGGAGCAGAATAGAAGACTCAGAAACAGGCCCACGTGCTTACAGTCAACTGATTTTTGACAAAGAGCCAAAAGTATAGACTGGAAAAAAGATAGCCTCTTTAACAAATGGTGTTGGCAAAACTGGTTAACCATATGCAGGAAAATGGGAATAAACCCCACTTTCTCATCCTGCACAAGAGTCAACTCAAGGTGGATCAAGGACCTGGAAGTTAGACCAGGGACCTTGTAGCTACTTGAATGAATACATTTTAATTTATTGGCCACTTGCACTTCTCATATAATGATATGTCTGCACATGATTTTGTTTATATTCTACTTACAAGATTTGTAAATGTCCTTTATTGAATATGAATACTGACTCCCTGTATTCCATGTACTTTGAAAGTATTTTTGGTGGTTTCCTATTATTCATTTAAATTGTTTTATGATGACTTTTTACCATAGAATTTTTTACTTTATAAATTCATCATATGTGACTGGATATGTTTTGTATTTTCAAAAAAATTATTTGTAATCCAAAATTACTGAAATGACCACCAAAATTTTCTAGTGTTTTATATTTTACATTTATGTCCTTAGCTTATCTAGAATTTATTTTGGCATATTTGATATGAGATTATAATACAGTTCTGTTTTTTCCTATGACTAACATATGGTTCATTTTTTTTTTGGTCAGTCTGTAGAGATTGAACAATCTACAATTTATACAAACCAAAATATCTTCAACATTTGTATAATATATTAGCACTTCTGACTAGTTACATTCTGAGTAATAACAATGATATTTTTTTCTTTTTTTTTGTTTCTATGATTATAAGATAGGTACTATAACCTAACCTCCTCTTATATTACCATTGTCTCTCTAAATCTTCTTCATCAACCAGAAGGCGGGGTTGGGGAAGGGAGCTAGGGGAAAACTCACCGGGTGCTGTATGCACATATGTCACTATCAATACAAACTACATTATGATGTGCACCAAATTTATTGGTACATTATCATGCACCAATAAAAGTATATAAAGAGAAATCTTAAAAAATGTTAAATCTGATGTGTATATCATACTTTAAAAGGCCACAATCCATGGGATCTTTTATTTGATATTTTACTTCTTGCATGAATAGCCAAACTTCTTTATATAAATAGCATTAAATATTGAGTTTCAAATGATTTTTATTGGATTATGAATGTGAATGCAATGTTTTAGTCCCCAGGGAATATGTGACTACATCACCTTATCTATTCTATTGTGCTTCATCAAATAACATGAATATAAAATGTATATTTAAAGCCAAGGTTAACAATCTTTTAGATGTGTGTTAAAGCTCTCTTTATAATCCCATTGTTACTTTCTAGCTATATAATCTTGAAAAGTTAACATAACTCTGGTCTTTGGCATCAGCTCATCTTTTACTTAATTACACTGTATTTCCTAGATATATCTCTAATTCTTTATATCCTTTGTGTCATTTAATTTCTGTATTTTCATTAACTTATATGGCTGAGAACAATTCATTCTCAAATTTCCAGTCGGATGAATGTGTCTGAAAGTTAATTGGTCCTGAGTAGAGGTCTAAGTTCTTTTATTTATTGTTATTTAATGTTAAGTTAATCATTCTATCACATTCTTCTGTAGCTTCTTCATTAGTGATGTGCAGGATGTGAGTACGAATAAATTGGGCAATTGAAAAGAGTTTCTAGGGGTTTCCAAACTGGAAGGAGCAAGGAAAAATGTAAGTGGCCTGTGGAAGCACTGGCTAGGGAGTGAAAAGAAACAAAAGATTGGCTTTACTTTCTTCTGAAAGCAGTTAAATGTATATATTTTTCATATGGCAGGTAATGCAGATAGTAGGCATTTGGAAAAATGTGTAAACTATAAACTTTGATACCATGACATCAAATCTTCAGAATTTAACACAAATAAAGTTGCTTTTGGAGCTCAACAGGCTTCTTGTTGCTGTTCGTGGTTCCATTCCTTCAGTGATGAAAACATCTAATGAAAAGAATAAGGTTCCGATGGCCTATTTAAAATACAAAATGCAGTTCATTCAGATGAAAGAATAATGTAGCTTAAAAATCACTGGGAACTATGTATAGAAAATATTTTAAAAAATGAAAGATGACTACAATAAGAACTACCAGAAAATCAGTCAAAAGCAAAATCAGTGTTACAGCATGAAAACATAAAATGGAAACAAGAACTCAGCAACTTGAGCTGTGCCTTAAAACAAGATGAGAAAAAATAAAGTAAAGCCCATTGATTCTGTGATCACCTGAAGGGTTATATAAAAGAAAGAGAAGAGAAATGTGATAAAGAAGTTGCAGTGAGAAAACAGCATGAAGCCTGTCTTAGGGCACTAGATACAAAGCTGAATGAAACACAAGTTAATCAGGTTTCCATTAGTCATGAAAAAGAAGGAGATCTATTGAATTAAATACAAATTTCAGGATGAAATCACCATGATAAGATTAAAAATAGACACAATGAAGAATCAGAACCAAAGAAAGGAAAATAAATATCTTGAGGAGATTAAAATTACATAAAAAGAAAAAAGTAACAATTACCTTCAAAGAACAATCATATCAATGAGGAAACATTTACAAAAGAATCATTCCACTATAACACTAAATTGACAGTTGGGATTACAATGCTAAATTATAAACTGGAAAATGAAAAACAAAACAAGGTGAGACTGGAAATGAAAGTCAAATCTTACTAAGCTACACTGCTGGATATAGTCACACTGAAAGTCACAATTCAGAAAGAGACAAAGAACTTGCTTTGCTTAGAGAAGACAGGAGTGCTTTAGTAGACAAAACAAGATAATTTTTGATGTAGCTATCTTTCACTAAGGATAATAATGAAACTCTTTCCTAAAATCTGTTCAAGTCTGAAAAAAAAAATCAGTTGCCTAGAAAATGAGCTCCATCATACAAGATATGCTCTTAGAGAAGAGTCTTGGGTTTTAGAATAGAAGTAAAAAGACCTGGGCCAATCACAGAGCCAGAGGAAGGAAATTGTCCACAAGTATCAAACTGAACAAAATAAAGTGTATAGATACATTGGAAATCAGGAATAGCCAGAGAAGAGGATATCTCAACTACAAACTGGAAATACATTGCTTTGACAGCAATTGGGTGATGTTCACAATAAAGTTGACAAGAAAACAGTATATATCCAAAACTAACTTCAGAACAGTATAAAAAGACTTCAAACTGAGAATTAAAAACAAAGTCTCATGATGGAAGACAGAAATAAGTCATTAGTGAATGGGATCATTTAAAAGAAAGACTATATCAATATGAAAATGACAAAGCAGAAAGAGAAATAAGTATCGAGAAAGATAAATATTTTTCAAACTTCCTGAAGGAAAAGCTCAAGTCATATTGGATTTTGGCTAAATACTGAATCTAATTGAATGAAAAAATACGTAGATTGTAATTGTGCTTGCTATATCAGTTCAGAAACATAACTTTGTTTCCAGCAAATGAAAGATAGACCTGATTCCCAACACAATGAAATGGTCCCTGTGTGAAGTGGTAAGTGTGCCAGTTTCCTGGATCTGATCACTACATGTTGCATATATGTTTTAAAATATAACACTTTGTCTCATAAATTTGTATATAATTCTTATGTACCAATTAGAAAATTAAAAGAAAGATCCAGAGTTACATAGAACTGAGTTTGAAATTCAAAAAAGGGGGAAAATGAAGAATGTTAGACTTGAGAAAAGCTTTACTTTGAATAAAGACGTTGTGATTCCTCTGAAATTTTAAGAGGCTAAGGTATAAATGTAGTAGATGTATATTGATATTAAAAATCTAGATTTATACTGCTGGAATAATATCTGGTTTTGGTGTTGAGAATTTAAACCAAGGCCTTGTACATGCTAAGCACATGCTTTATCACTGAGATATACCCTAGCCCTGAAATAATAATTTTAATGTCTTTCTGTTGCTATATTTTAAGACCATGATGAAGCAGATAAATGGAAATATTCCTACGTAGTTTTAGGTAAGTGGATATTTTGACAGTTTATTCCATATTTCCCAGATAAACTGAAATGTAGATGCTGAATTTTGTAATAGTTTTCCTTCACTAGCATTTTACACACACACACACACACACACACACACACACACACGTAGTATATATATTATTATATATATTATATATGAGGGAAAAACTTAAATGGACATGTTGTACATACATAAATCATCAGTGCCAAACACAATGTTGTGCACAGGGTTAGAGGGAGTGGGGTGGGAACTGGGAGAAGGCTCACCGAGCGCTGTGTGAATGTATGCCTGTATCACTCTGAACTTCATCATGATGTATGATTACAATATGCCAATAAAAAAAATTATTTAATATAATTGTATTGTTGAGTTATTTTACTTTTATCATGCCATTAAAATCATTTAAATGTCTTATCCAGTCTAGTAGCTCATGAGTTATCTGAGGGTTAGAAATACTGTTTTATTGTATTATGTATTATACTACATCTTACCTATAAACTATAGTGGTATATATTTAATGAATTTTGAAAAATTAAATTCTGTGAACTCATTTTCACTATATTTAAAAATATGTAGTTTAATAATAGCAAATCTTTATCTGGAATGATATTCATTTTCAAGTACTATTTAGTTCCTTTCCAAATACCATTAAATTCTATTTCTTTTCTAGAAATATTTGCATTGGTCATCACTAGTGGGACCTTTGAACTCTAAATATTTTACATTTTTTGATTTCCATTCTGCTCATTCTCAGTATAGTATATAATATGGAAAGATAGTACCATAATAATTCTTAGTCTTTAAACATAGCGGTGAACAGCATGACATTTAGAATTACATTGCCCATACCTTGTCTCTTACTAATTTTGGGACCTTGGGCAAATTAATTTCTCTGACCTTCAATGTTCTCATCTATAAAATCAGGATTATAATATCCCATTTAAAATAACTTTTATGAGTGTTAAATAATAAAATGCCTGCAAAGCATTTAGTCAAGTGCTCAGTATATTTGAAGACTTTGTATTGCTACGACTAATAAAAATCTTTCTACATTTAAAAATTACCAAAAATATTTTGTTTATTTATTTTATAAGCTATACTTTCTTACTTAAACCCAATTTATCCTATCATAAATACTATCATTACAAAGGTGACTTCAATACCTAAATGATCTTTTATTGCCTTAGTCTTACAGATCCTTAACTTGTTCTGCTTCAGTGTGCTCTAATTTGTACCCCAATCCCACATTCATATCTTAACATTTTATTTTAAATGCCCAGAGAAATTTGAGTTCTTGAATTGGCAAGACCCTTGCAAATCTTAATTGACACTATCTTGATATTAAAATGTTCTCCTTGCCTATTTATATTATTCCTCCCATGGTCCTTCTGTATAGGTAAGTAGAATGTTTAGGTAGGTTTTGTTAGTTAATATAATACATAGCTTGGGCACCCATTACTATTATTTTAGGTTCTTTTGGTTGCTAGTGATGGAAACCCATCTAAAACTAACAAGTTAAAATTCATCTCAGTATAGCTTAGTATTAGCTAAAAGATAGGAAAGTATTATAACATAATAATTTAGTAACATAACTTAGAAGCTGAATACCTGGTTTGGATTAAGAACGGTTGGGTCCAAGAGATTCAACTAATATTATGTTTTCTTTGTTTCTCTTTAGCTCTTCACATCTTTCTCTATTTCTTTCTCTCTCTTTGATTGACTCTTCTTAGATCATATAGCCTATGGGCCAAACCAGGCCTACTGCTTATATTTCATAAAATTTTATTAGAATATAGATATATGCATTCATTTATGCATTGTCTTATGACTCATGCTAAAATGGCATAGTGGAGAAATTGCAGTAGAGACCATGTGATCTATAAAACAAAATATTTAGTCTTTTACAGAAAATATTTGGTCACTTTTCTAGGTAGAATTCAAAGATGACCTTCAATAACTCATATCTTTCTGTAATCCCTTCTTGATTGTGGACAAGACCTGTGAGTATGATGAGATGCCATTCTTGGGATTATGTGTCCCTATGGCAAAAGGATTTTTGCAAATGTAATTAAGGTCAATTGAGTTAATCAAAAGACAGATTATTCCATGTAGACCTGACCTAAATCAGGTGAGTTCCTAAGAGAGAGTCTAGAAGTTAGAGGAGAAAGAGTTCAGAAAGATTTTCTCCTAATGGCCTGAAAGAAAGTAAGCATTTATGTTGTTAACTTTCTAGGTAGGTCATATGATGAAGGTCTGTAGGTGATTATAAGAAACTAAGAATAGACACTAGGTGACATCTAGCAAGAAAATGGAGACCTTGATCATAATAAATTCATAGAAATTGTTTTTGCCAATTTGACATTAGAAGAAGACTAAGAATCTCAGATCAGAATTGCAGCCTGGCCAACATTTTGATTTTTAGTCTATGTAAATTGAATGGAGAATCCATGTAACTAAATCATACCTAGGCTTATGACCTTCAATAACTTTGAGATGATAAATTTGTGTTGTTTTAGACTACTAATTTGTGTGATAATTTGTCACTCAGTAACATAACACTCATAGACACCTTTGTGTCTGAAATTAGAGTGCTTCCGTAACAGACACCTGAAAGAGCAAGTGACTGTGGACTTGGGCAGTGTGGAGGCACCAATACTTGTGAGGGAGAATATCACAGAGAGGAAAACTTAAGGTGCCAAGCTGCCAGTCCTTTCCAACTTGCAATCCCAATCAAAATCCCAGGAAGTGATTTTACAGATGTCCCTAAACCCATCCTAGAGTTTATATGGGGAGGCAAAAGATAGTAACATACTTTTGAAGGTGAATGAAGTTGGAGGACTCACAATATTTGACTTCAATACTTACTAAAAAGGGACTATGTCAGGGCAGTGTGTTACTGGCAAAAGAATAAACAAACTGATCAGTGGGAGAGAATAGAGAACCCAAGTATATACTCTCATAAAAGTAGTCGGCTGATATTTTGGGGGGTTTGGGGGCACTGGGGATAGAACCCGGGAGTTTCTACCTCTAAACTACATCCTCAGACCTTTTTATAATTTTGTTTTGAAAACCAGTCTCCCTAGGTTGCTGAGAATTTTGCTACCTTGCTGACACTGTTCTCAAACCTGCAATCCTTCCATATCAGCCTCTCAAGTACTATGATTACAGGCAGGTGCCACCATGCTGACCTGACTTAGTCAATTGACTTTTGACAAAAGAGTATAGGCAATACAATAGAGAAATAGAGTATTTCCAACAGATGGTCTTGGAACAAGTGCCAGCCACATCCCCAAATATGAATCTAGACAACAATCCTCATACCCTTCATAAAAATGAACTCACAGTGGATCAAAGACCAAAATGTAATGTACAAAAGTATAAAGCTCCTAGAAGATAACATAAGAAAAATTCTAGATTTCTTTGAGTTTGGTGATGACTCTTTTAGATAAAACATCAACTCCACAATCTATGAAAGAAAGAATTATTAAGTTAGATTTCATTAAAATATTCTGCTCTGTGAAAGAGACTTAAAATGAAAAGACAAGTCATAGACTAGGAGAAAATAATTGCAAGACACATCTGAGAAAGGATATTATGCAAAATGTGCAAATAACTTTAAAATTTGAATATACTCAACTATACAATGTCTCATCATAATAAACATATATAATGTAGTAAAATGATTACTATAGTTAAGCAAGCTTATCTATCCTTTACCTTGCATAGTTACCTGCTTTATTATGAGAATAACTAAATCCTATGAGAATACTTCTAAATCCTACTCTCAGCAAAATTTTTAAATATGCTTTCATAGTTGCATAATTATACATCATAATGAGGTTCAAAGAGATAGAAACATACAGCACACAGCACTCAGTGTGTTTCCCTTTAGCTCTCACCCCACTTCTTTCTCTTTCCCTTCCCTTCCCTTCCCTTCCCTTCCCTTCCCTTCCCTTCCCTTCCCTTCCCTTCCCTTCCCTTTGATATTGACACTGATAATTTTGAATATGTACATAGCATTTTTTAATGTTTTCTTCATCAAATCCCCTTTTCTCTCTTCTCTCCCCTAGACCCCCTCCATCACTTCACTGGAGTCTCGATTCCTTTATCTGGAGTTCCTTTTATTTCTCAATTTCTCTCTAGCTTCTGCCTATAAGAGAAACTGGATAATCTCACTTAGCATAATAGTCTCTAGTTCCATCCATTTTCCTGTAAATGACATATTTTTGTTCTTGTTTATGACTGAGTAAAATTCCATTGTGTGTATATACAACAGTTTCATAATCAATGGACACATAGGCTGGTTCCATATCTTAGCTTTTGTGAATTGTACTGCCCAATCAAGAACTGTGTAACTGAACTGAATAGACACTTTACAAAAGAAGAAATACAAATGACCAACAAATATCTGAAAAAAATATTTTAACTTCATTTGCAATCAGGCAAATGCAGAGTAAAACTGAAATTTCACCTAATCTCAGAATGACAATAATCAAGAATTAAAAACAATAATAAATACTGTTGAGGATGTGGGAAAATAGGAACCCTTATACACTTTTGGTGGGATTACACATTAGTCACTGTGGAGATCAGTATGGAGGTTCCTCAGAAGACTGGAAATGCAACCACTCTATGACATCTTGGATATCTTTCCAAAGGAATTGGGATCAAGTTATTACCTTGATACATGAGTATTCATGTTTATAGCAAATTTTTATTATAAAATATTAACTGTGTCCTTATTCTTTACATTAGCTATCTAGACTTACAAGTTTGGGGCCTTAGACCTACTTCTCTACATTTTCTCCACCTTCTTCCTCCTATTATCTTCCACCATTCTACTCTCTGATTTTATGCTTTTTTAAAAAATATACTTTATTTTTAAATTATCTTTTGTGCATTGTAATCATACATCTTGATGCAGTTCAGGGTACTCATTGAGCCCTCCCCAGTTCCCACCCCACTCCTCCTTTCCCACCTTCCCAGGCTTAGCACAGTGATTGGCATTGGTACATCTGTGGGTGTACATCATGTCCATTGAAATGTTTCCCTCTTCAAGTCTTCCTCCTCCCTCCAGTCTTCCTCAGTTAGGTCCCCTCCTTCACTAAGATTTTCTTCCTTTGTCTAGAGTCCCAATTTCTTCCTAGCTTCTGCATATGAGGGACAACATCTGACTTTTCACTTATTGTGACTGAATAATATCATTTAGTATAATATTGTTCAGTTCCATCCATTTTCCTGCAAATGATATAATTTTGTTCTTCTTTTTGACTGGGTATAGTTCCATTGTGTATAAATTCCATAATTTTGTAACCCATTCATTTGTTGATAGACATCTTGGCTGGTTCTAAAGTTTGGCAATTGTGAATTGTGCAGCTATAAACATAGATATGTATGCATTCGTATTGTAGTCTGGTTTCATTTCTTTTGGGCAGATATGCAGGGGTGGGATAGTTGGGTCATGTGGTTTTTAGATTTTACACAAAAGTGAAATCATATATCACTTTTATTTTTGTATCTAGCGTATTTCACTTAGCGTAATGGCCTCTATGTTCATTCAATCTTTTTCAGATATCACTACTTCCTTTTTTAAGGCAGAATAATATTCTATTATATATAATACATTATATCTATCATCATATATAATACCTGTTACATACATATCACTATTTCTTTATCCATTCATCTATTGGGGGACACTTAGGTTGCTTCCCTATCTTGGCTATTGTGAATGATGCAATCAATACAGTAGTACAGATATTTTTATGAGGTACAGATTCATTTCCTTTGTGTATAACTGCAGAGGGAATGTTTGGTCACATGATAGGTAGTTCATTTTTGGATTTTTTGAGAAAACTCTGTACTATTTTCCATGGTGTCTGTACCTTTTTGCGTTTTCATTGACAGTGTGCAAGGGTTAAATTCTTCCATATTCTGAAACACTTACCTAATTTTAAATAATAGCCATCCTGAGAGGTCTGAGGTGATATTGTGGTTTTGATTTGCATTTCCCTGACAGTGATGCCAAACTTATTTTTTTCATATACCTATTGGCCATATATATGTCTTATTTTGAGAAATATTTCTTTAGTTCTTCATCCAGTGTGTGTGTGTGTTTGCTACTGAGTTTCATATATACATATGTTTGTTATTAGTTCTATATCAGACATATAGTTTGCAAAGGTTTCCCTATCCATAAGCTGACATTTCATATCATTAATTTCCTTTGTTGTACAGAAGCTTTAAAAGTTTGATGTAGTCCACTTGCTTATTTTTGCTTTTATTGACTGAGAATTTGGTGAGATATTTTTTAAAAAATAATTTCTAAGACTATATCAAGGAGCTTTCCCACCTCCCACTATGTTTTCTTCTAGGACGGATGATGATGACATGATAGTGGTCACTGAGATAGGTACCAAGCAGAGGTGGTAGAGAGCATGGCTTCAAATGTGAATATACTGGCTTTGAACTGCTTTTGAGACATCCCAAATTAGGGGCTAATTAAGAATGTGGCTAAACATATTTGGATTTTAAAAAATATATTAGCTGAAAATGTAAAATTAGGAATTAATAATATAGAGATGATAAGAGAACCTGTGGACATGGGAGAAATTATCTGAGAAGAGAGGATGTAATGCTGATATCCAACCTTATCAGACAAGTTAATTTTTTATTAAAAAATGACTTTATCCTGGAAATAAATAAATATCATAACTTATTGCATACACAATAAGACAATATTCATGAAAGTGCTTCACAGAGAATATGGAAAATTATTTGCCTCCATTTCTTTCCCAGCTGTCCAAAGAAATTATTCAGTGTGTTGCATAAAAGCAACAAAAGAAATAAAAATATATTAAAATAATAAACATTTTTAACAGATCGAATTATTTTCTTCTATACTAAACAGTTGTTTTATGTCATAGTCCTCTAAAAACTCATCACTTTTCATAAATATTAATCACCTGACTTTTCATGCTTCTTCCATAACAGTTTAGCTTTTTGAGGAGTGTAAAGTCACTGCCACTGTCAGGACCTCCGTTTCCCCATCCATAGAATGTTCTATATGAATGAAATGACAATGAGGAAAGGATAGTCTGTTTTCATGATCTGCCCTACTAGGCAAGCCAGAAAACTCAAAACCATCTTGGCATGTCTCTACATCTTTCCTTCTGCATCCAATTTATCACCTTTGAATTTTTTCCTTATTCTTTTTTTTTTTTTTTTTTTTTTTTTGCGGTACTGGGGTTGAACTCAGGGGCATTCTACCTCCGAGCTACATCCCCAGCCCTATTTTTTAGTCTTTATTTTGAAACCGGGTCTCACTAAGTTGCAGAGTGCCTCACTAGGTAGCTGAGGCTGGCCACGAACCCGGATCCTCCGTTCTCAGCCTCCCGAATGCTGGGATTCTTATTTTCTTTTTCAATGCCTTTAATATATCCATGTCTTTTCATCTCTATTGGTATAACAATGGTCAAATCACCTTCACCTTTCGTTTGGAGTATTGCAATATTCTCCTACAAGGTCTATCTATTAAGGAAACAGAGATCCTATCAAAATACAAGTCTTCACATCACATATTTCAGTGACTACCCATTTTGTTGTTAAGATAAGGAGAAAAATCATTAACATGGTAAACAAGGACCGGGAGGTTCTGGCTGCTGCCACTGCTTATTTAGTCTTGCACCAAATTTCCACTGGCTTTCAGGGGCTCTGGTGCATCATGCCCTCTCCTGTTGCTGGGCGGGCCTTTGCACATGTCCTAATAAAACTAAAAGTCACCTTTTAAAGAGATAATGTATTGTGTCACCTAGACTGATAAAATTTGTTCTCCACACAATCCTGTTTCTATTAGTACTAATTAGTAGAACAAGAATGAAAACTACATTGTACAAAATATTAGAATTTAAGTTTTGGAGAGTTCTTTTTGAATTAATGACTTTTAAGGGTCACTAATTCATGTGTGCCCTTCAGATAACAGCCCAATTCTCATTTCCTTGGCAAAGTTTTCTCAACTGTTTACTCTTAGTCAGGTTCTTTTGTTATTCTCTTCTAATATAACCCACACTCTGGTTTCTTTTGTTCTTAGAACACTGCTTTCATCATTCTTGACTCGTGTCTCTCCCCTCATTTCAAGCTCTAAGAGAGCAGGGACTGTCTCCTTTGCTCTTTGCTGTATCTACAATCTCTCATATTGTGTGCCTTATAATGAAAATGATTTTCAAGTGGATGAATATAAAGAGATATTAAGTGAGAGAGCTGGGATTTGAAATCTGAGCTGACTCCCAAACTATTATTATTTAGTCACAGTATATATTTAGCATATTATCATAATAAATTACCATACTGAATGCTCAGCATTTGCCTTGGATATCTTCAAAAGCAAAATGTGAATCCTTGCCTTTTCCAATTTAATCAGTTTAATTGTTTCATGATTTTTAATATTAATAAAATGTGGAATTGTGGTGAAGGAGATGGTGGGGTACACATGAAAAAATTTGGAGGATGGGAAACTTATGCAAGTTCAGTGGACATCTGGCTGTGGGGACTGGCTTTGAGGGCGAGAAGGCAGAACAAAGCCGCTGAGTGCCTTGCAGAGGACCTCAGGCAGGTATCATGCAGTGAATGTGATTGTGGAGGGTCCACCATGGTGCTGTCTTGGCCCAGCTGCTGATTGGAATGGGCACAGCAGGTCGGTGACACTGAGCCCCTCCTATGGGAAGAGGAGAGGTACATCAAGGAAAACCTCACTGTAATCATATATATAGATTTCATGTTGCTTGAAGTTGTATCCAGAAATACTCCAGAAGGAGGCAGGGGAGAGACTACATTAAAAAGTGAGTTTGTTCATTGCTGACAGAATTTAAAATTAATTTTTATTCTCTTACCATGTATCCCTTTTCCTTCTCTCCCTCTATTCATCTATTCTTCAAAGTTTCTGCCTTTCCAACTCTTCCTAACTCTACTGTAATTTCTAATATTTTAGTGGGAAAGTACTATACATAGCCAAGAATAATTAATATACTTTTTCCTAATGGCATATGGTTAGTGTGCAACCATAACCCTCCAGTGAAATTGAGCTCAGGGCCATATACTCTATGGCTTTCTCTCTTCTCCATAAAGAATATTCTTAAAGTACGTGATAACATTCATTATCAAAATCTTAAATTTTACCTGAGAAAAAAGAAAAATTTGAATATAGTTTTTTTTCCCTCATAGGACATTTAAAATAGTCTTACTGCACTCTTTCTATAATCGTATAAAATTAAGATTTTTCCTGTCTCCCATTGCTAGTCATATTTTTAGAAGAGTCTGTATTCTGTAATTATACACCTTCTTAGTGATGCTTTTCTTGCATATTCAGATGTTTCCAAATGTTTTTGACTTGTACTCTATTTTGGATTTTCAACCTGGGGAACAGAAATGGCCAACTGTATTCATTTTAATGCCAAATCCTATTCAGTAGGTAAGACTGAGGAAAGAACGTTAATAGTGAAGTGAACTTAGTAAAAGAAGAAGCACATAAAACTTTCATGTAATAGAAAATGCAGAAAATTTTCTATATTAATTTTGATATTTTCATTTAATATATCAACAAAATATTGGTCATATTATTTTAAGAAAGCAGTGTACATTTCATCCCAAATTCCTGCCACTGAAACATTTTGTGTTATTTCCTTTGTTTTTAAAAGGTATATATTTGTTTCTTAATCTATAGAAAATTATATTAGTATATATTAGATTATATTTTATTTGTAATTGTATCTGTATTTGTTTTGCTATTTGTGATTTTCATAGTTAACCAAATTGAACTTGACATTTTCTTTAGAATCATCTGGGAAATATGACCCCCAGGTTAATATAATGGGTTAGATTTACTTCATTTCTATACTAACTGACAAATTTCCAACAACTAAAGGTATTTGCCCATCAGGGAGACAATTGTGACGCTCAGGAGTGACTCTCTGTGCAGCCTGAGATTGCTTATTAGCCAGAGATTGTGTTTGGTCTTTGAGATCTGCTGGGGCCAACATGTAGAGCCACTTTTACCATAAGATTAAATATGTTTCTTCTTTCATACTCACTTCATAATACGCACTGAAACATAAAAATGGAATGCTCAGGTTATACATGTCTCCAGGTTTAAGTCATATACTTTATTACCTTGTGTCTTTAGTGCTTAATTAGCATTTATGATAAATTTTAAACCAAGCGTAAACATCCACATTCTTCCAATCTGTTAGGCACACAGTCCTTTTAGAGGGTTAAAATATATCTCATCATATTCTACTTATATTCTATGGTTTTGTTTGAAACTATTTTGTAATATCTTAGAGTTATTCTGAGTAACTTAAAAGCATCTAGTGTTACTTGCAATTTAGTGGGAAGAAAAGTATTGTCTACTTTGAAATCTAGATTGTGCAACCTACCTAGTTAGCAAATGCCAGATAATTAAATCTGCTCGCCCAAAATTTTATGTTTTACCCCTTTCTCATATCTTATTAACTAGAGAGAGCCTTGGAGTTCTTTCTTTATTAATGGAATTTCTTAAAGTCAGTGATAGCATTTATTTCCAAAATCTTAAATTTTACCTGGGGGGAGAAAAATATACATCTGCATAAGATATTTAAAATGTTCTAGACTACGTTATTCTTATAATATTATTATAAAATTAAAATCTTTCATGTCTTTCATTGCTAGCTATACTTTTAGAAGAATATGTATCCTGCAATTTTACACTTTCTTAGTGATGTTCTTCTTGGATATTCAAGTGCTTCTAAATGTCTTTGCCTTGCATTCTATTTTTGATTTACAACCTGGGGAACAAAAATGGTTAATTGTATTCACTTTAATGCCAAATCTTATCGAATATATGTGTCTGGGAAAGAATATCAATAAGAAGGAAGTGAATAAAGGAGCCAAAATATACAATGGAAAAAAAAATAGCCTCTTTAACAAATGGTGTTAGCAAAGCTGATTAAAAGTGGAATGCTCAGGTTAATAAACAGGAAAATGGAAATAAACCCCAATACATTGTTGGTGGGATTGCAGATTAGTACAACTACTTTGGAAAGCAGTATGGAGGATCCTCAGATGAATGGGAATGAACCTACAATATTAGGGAGAACATATGTTTCCTTACTCTTTGTGACTGGCTAATCTCACTTAACATAATGTTTTCCAGTTGCATCCATTTCCCTGCAAATAACATGATTTTGTTCTTCTTTATGGCTGAGTAAAATTCCATTGTGTACATATCCCAAAGTTTTGTAGTTCATTCATCTGTGGATGGCCATCTTGGCTGCTTCCATAGTTTGGCTATTGTGAATTCTGCAGCTATAAACATAGATACGCATGCATTGGTCTGGTAATTTGGTTTCCATTCTTTTGGGTAGATACCCAGAAGTGGTATTGCTGGATTGTATTGTAGGGTTCCCACTTCTCCACACCCTCACCAGCATTTGTTGTTGTTTGTGTTTTTTATGGTTGCCATTCTGATTGGGGTTAGGTAAAATCTCAAGGTAATTTTGATTTGCATCTCTCTGATTGCTAATGATGTGGAATATTTCCTCATACATTTATTGGCCATTTGTTTTTCTTCTTTTGTGAAGTGTCTATTTAGATCCTTTGCTCAATTTTTGATTGGGTTATTTGTTTTCTTAGTTGTGATTTTCTTGAGTTTTCTGTATATCCTAGATATTAGACCTCTATCCGAAGAATAACTGGCAAAAATCTTCTTCCACTCTGTGGGCTCTCTGTTGAGGTTCTTGATAGTTTCCTTTGCTGCAAAGAAGCTCTTCAGTTTAATGCAATCCCATGTATTGATCTTCCTTTGAGTTGCTTGTGCTTTTGGGGTCTTGTTGAGAAAGTTTTTACCTGTGCCTATGTGTTGAAGTGTTGGGCCTATGCCCTCTTCAAGTAGCTGCAAGGTCTCTGGCCTAACTTCCAGGTCTTTGACCCACCTTGAGTTGACTCTTGTGCAGAGTGAGAGAGTAGGGTTTATTTCCATTTTCCTGCATATAGTTAACCAGTTTTGCCAACACCATTTTTTAAAGAGGCTATCTTTTTTCCAGTGTATATTTTTGGCTCCTTTGTTAAAAATCAATTGACTGTAAGCATGTGGGTCTGTATCTGAGGATCTATTCTGCTCCATTGGTCTATGTGTCTGTTTTTATGCGAGTACCGTGCTGTTTGTATTACTGTGGCTTTGTAGTAGAGTTTGAAGTCAGGTATTTTGACACCTCCTGCATGGTTGTTATTGCTAAGTGCGGCATTCCCCTAAGGTCTAAGAGCAAGGCTCGGCCTGCTAAATAAGGGACGTGTGACATTTCTTGCTTTACATTATTTTATTCTGGAAATTTGGGCTTTGCTTCCACATTAAAAGATTTTTTAAGAGCTCAGGATGCGGTACGGATTTAGTCATCAGGAGAACAAAGGCCTAGGCCTGGCTCAGAGGTATCCATTAACTCTACAAATACCAGCAGCTGAGTCAAGAGAACTTAGGTTTCTTATCATAAGTAAAAGAAGCTTTAAGACAGAGAACTTGCCAAACTCTCCGCTTACCTAAAACTTATTAACTATCTTTTAGCTGCCTGAGCAAATAGGAAAGATTTATCTAATGAGTAGTTCTTCTTCGCTTTTAACCTTTAACCCTGTTCCTCCTTCGCTGTTCCTGCTCTCTACTAAAAGAATAATTCATTTACACTTTTGTATTTTTGTCTAATCTTAGCAAATACTATAGGAAATAGCCTTTCTAGTTAAAAATGTACCCACTTAACTCTAGGGAAAAACAAGGCTGTAAAAATTCTAAGGAAAAACAAGGCTGTAAAATTCTTGTATACCTTGTTGTGATGAGCATATATAACACTCATGAGATCAATTAAAAACAGATGTGACTTAACATACATGGTGTATAAGCGTACGCTCACTCGCTCTCGACCTCGTCTCAATCTCCACCTAACGAGGGGCCCCTGGGCTCTACCGCTTCTTTGAGGTCTGGCCCCCGGCAGCTAAGAACTACTTTGGCTATTCTGGGCTTTTGGTTGTTATTTAAGGACTGATTTTTCTATGTCTGTTAGGAGCGACCTTGGTAATTTCATGGGTATTGCACTGAATCTGTAGATCACTTTTGGGAGGATAGCCATTTGATGATATTTATTCTGCCTATCCAAGAGCATGGTAGATCTTTCCATCTTCTAAGGTCTTCATCGATTTCTTCAACTTTTTATAGTTTTCCTTATAAAGGTCTTTTACTTCCTTGGTTAGGTTTATCCATAAGTATTTTATTTTTCAGGGTGCTATTGTGACTGGAATTGTTTCTGGATTTCTTTTTTGGTGGATTTATGGTTGGCATACAGAAAAGCTTCTGATTTTTTTAAGATTGATTTTGTATCCAGACACTTTGCTCAATTTGTTGATCAGTTCTATACATTTTTTGGTTGAGTTTGTTGGGTCTTCTAAATATAGTATCATGTCATCTGCAAAAAGGGTTAGTTTTAGTTCTTCTTTCCCCATTTTTACTCCTTTGATTTACTTCTCTTGCCTTATTGCTCTGGCTAGATTCTCAAGTACTATATTGAACAGAAGAGGTAATAATGGACATCCTTATCTTGTTCCTGTTTTTAGTGAAAACTCTTGCAATTTCTCTCTCTTTAATATGATATTGGCTGTGGGCCTATTGTATATTGCCTTTATGATGTTGAGGTACCAACATCATAAAATCAATTGGAATTCTATTCCAATTCTTTGAAGTGCTTTTAGCATGAATGGGTGTTGGATCTTGTCAAATGCTTTTTCAGCATCAATTGAGATGATCATGTGATTTTTGTCTTTGATTCTGTTTATGTGGTGAATTACATGGATTGTTTTTCATATGTTGAACCAGCCTTGTATGCCTGGGGTGAACCCGACTTGGCCATGGTGTATAATTTTCTTGATGCGGTTTTGAATGCGCATTGCTAGTATCTTGTTTAGCAGTTTTGCATCTAGGTTCATCAGTGATATAGGCCTATGGTTTTCTTTTCTTGAGATGTCTTTTTTTGGCTTTGGTATTAATGTGATGTTGGCTTCATAGAATGTGTTTGGGAGGGTCCCGTTTCTTTCTATTTCACAGAATATTTTGAGGAGTATTGGGATTAGCTCTTCTATAAATGTTTTATAAAATTCACTTAGGAAACCATCTGGTCCTGGACTTTTGTTTGATGGTAAACTCTTTATTGCTGTTTCTATCTCTTTGATTGCTATTGGTCAGTTTAAGTTTTCTATATCTTCTTGGCTCAATTTAGGGAGTTTATATGTGTCTAGAAATTTGTCAGTTTCTTCTAGATTTTCCATTTTGTTGGAGTATAGTGTTTCAAAATAGTTTCTGACTATCCTCTGTATTTCCATACTGTCGGTGGTAATACCACCTTTTTCATCCCTTATTTTGGTAATTTGGGTTGAGTCTCTCTTTCTTTTGGTTAGGTTGGCCAATGGTTTATCTATCTTGTTTATTTTTTCAAGAAACCAGCTTTTGGGTTTGTTGATTTTCTTTATTGTTTTTTTTATTCTCTATTTCATTAATTTCTGCTCTGATTTTCATGATTTCCTGTCTTCTACCGGCTTTGGGGTTAGACTGTTCTTGTTTTTCAAGTGCTTTGAACTGTGTCATTAGGTTATTTATTTGGTGATTTTCTGTTCTTCTTATGTGGGCACTCAGTGCTATAAATTTTCCTCTTTGTACTACCTTCAAAGTGTCCCAGAGGTTTTGATATGTTTTATCTCTGTTTTCATTGGTTTTTAGGAATTTTTTAATTTCTCCCTTTACTTTTCTATGACCCAATCTTCATTCAGCAATGTTGTGTTCAGTCTCCATGTGTTTTCATGGTTACTTTATATCTTCTTGGAGTTTATTTCTAGTTTCACTCCATTGTGGTCTGAAGAGATGCAGGGAATTATGTTACATTTTTTGAATTTGCCAGTGCTCGCTTTGTGGCCCAGAATGTGGTCTACTTTGGAAAAGGTTCCATATGCAGCTGAGAAAAATGTGAGTTCAGCTGTAGCTGGGTGAAAGAGTCTATATGTCAAAGCTGATTTTTTAAGTGAACTCCGCCCCCCTGGATGTGGGCAGGGTTCTGTGTCCTCTGTATTTTAGCCCTCTTTGTGTTGTAAAATCCTTTTTTTTTTGCCTTGCATTTTTTTTTGCTCTCACCTGCCAAGGGTCATCTCTTCTTTTCCTTTTGGTCCTTTTCAGAGAGCACCACTTAATTTTACACATTTTTTCATATGCCCGTCCCTATAATCCCTACCACTTTCCAGGAAACAATTTTGTTGTTTAGGATGTACTTATTATTTCTGTATGTGGCCATTCCTCTATATCATTCTTCTTTTCCACATAATTTTTCTCAGCTTGCTTTTACTCTATGAAGACTTAAAGTGGGATGGAGGCATGAGAGATTGCTTGTTGGAATTTGACATTTTTTTCCTATGTACTGTAGCTATTTTTATGTTTGGACAACTTATGCTGAAGGTTTGATTTTTGTGGTTTCTTGCACTTTTCTGTATTATTTTTGGAGACAATATTGTGAGGTGCAGTAATAGGTACCATTGGTTCTTTAAACACTGAGGTGTATATTTTGAGGTAATGTACAAAAACTTTAGAATGCTATATTTCCTCAATGACTTGAATCTTTTAACATCACGGATGTTTCTTTTAACTTGTTTTTAAACTTTTGCATTAAAGTCTTGGTATATTATTCTAGCCAGTCAGGGTTTCTTTTAGGTGTTTTCCTGGTATATAGGTTTCATTATTTACTTCCATCATATTTTGTATCCATATATTTTAATTTTGTATATTGAACAGAATGTACTTGAATTTTACTTTTGCTGTTTGGCCATCCACTTACATTTAATATAATTAGATGATATATATGGCTAAATTTTACTATTTATTTTATTTTCTTCTTCCTTATAACTTCTTTCTTTTTTGCAGATTTATTACTAACAGTCCTACTTTTTTTCCCCTTTAGGTTGGTAATATTTAGTAGACATAATAGAGATTACTACTTTTGCTCATCAAATTCTATACAAATTAGTATTTTTACTTCTTCCCATGATCTTAGAATTTTACTTACATTCCTTCTGTTTTTATTACTCCACAATTCTAACATATTTTCATTTGTATTTTAAATTCCATAAGGTTTCATTATTATTGTAAACACCATCAATTTTCTTTTAGATATAGTCACAAATTTTTCTCATTTCTCATTATTTCACATATCCCTGAGTTTCCAACTAAGAAAATTGTCCTTCTAGATGATGAGTTAAGCATTTTTTATTAAATGTGCATTTACTTATAACACATTATCTAGTTCATTTTTTTCCGAAACTTTGTATACTTCCAATTTTGAAATATATTTTCACTAAATGCGCAATTCTTGGTTAGTAAATATTTTTTTCAGTACTCTAAGACTATTCCATCATCTTTTGGCTTTTTTTGTTCTGCTGAGAAGTGGCTGCCACTTTTACTATGCTTCCTTTGAATACGAGGTATCCATAGTTCCATTTAGTTGATTATAATTTTTAATCTTTGATATGATATGTATTGTTTTATCTTTCTTTATACTACACGTGGTTTGCTTTTTGAATTTGTGTCTTGTTATAGTTTACCATACTGGAAAGTTATCAGTCATTGTCTTTTCAAATATTGTTTCCTTCTTACTTTTTCTCTGTTTTCATCTGGGACTCCTACTCATGTTTTCATAGATAACCCAGTTTATTCCATTTGTGTCTTCTATTTTTTCTATATCTTTAAACTTTTCCCTGTGACAGCTATGTTTCCTTCAGTTCTGTCTTCTAGATCACAAAGTCTGTGATTGATTTTTTTCCATTATCTACGTTGCTTGTGGATGAGTTTCTAATGATTTAGGTTTTAGTTATATTGCATTACATTTCATATTTGTTTTGTATTTATTTTTGTGTATGAGACATTCTTTCTTTCAGAAGTGTCAGGTCCAAGAGTGAAAGCATCTACTTCTAAAGATGATTTATACCAACAACTTGTAGGTAACTATGCTGAAAGTGCTATGAATTCCTTATCATCTTAATCCAATTATTGGTTGAGATGATTGAAATTTTCCCTTTGATAGGTGAAATCTGTTTTGAGATACTCTCATTCCTTGGATATACCCTGCAGAGTTTCAACTGAAACCTGGAGTATTTACCAGAACATATCTCTTAGTTGACCTTCAGCTCAAAGTTTAGTCTTTCTTGTTTCATCATATCAGCTTTCCCTACCATAATTATGTAACAGCAACAAAGGTTCAAGAGAAAATCAATTCCAAATGCCAGGCTCACCTGAACACATTTCTTCTGCTTTAAAACAGAAATACTTGCAATCTTAAATTTTTATAATTATAGGATGTACCTCCTATTGAACAAATTAATATAGTATATTTTTGTTGAAAAATAGGATCTATAGCCTAGAATACTATCCTTGCCCAGAGACTTCAGTGCCTCCATTGCCATAAATGTTTATCCAGTCTTCTCATTCCTTTATAGTCTTTTGCCACACAACTTTCAAAGTTTCCAGCCTTACCTACTTCTATTCTTTGTGTTTCTCTTTTCATCTGTATTTGCTTTTCTTATTTACATCTCTCTATCTCTAAAGTACCAAGTTTTTATTTCCTCAAAGCCAAAATTTGTTAGATTAGTATATATTATTTGCTACCATCTTCAAATGTCATCTTCTGTCTGCAAGATTTGAACTTCCAGTTAGTTGTTCTAAAGCTCTACAATAAGCCCAATGTCATTATTTTAGGCTAGATACAAATGAGGACCCCTTCTCCTTTCCAGTTTTCTGACTATACTGAAAATTACTTGGTTTTGGATAAGTGTGCTTTATTTCCTTGTCTGTGCCTGCTGATGTTGCAGGAAGCCTCAAACAGGGATGAAGCAATGTTTTGGCAACATGATTATATAATTCTGAGTATAAGACAAATGTTTGCAATCCTTTAAATGCAGATATTCTTGAATTATTGCTCTTAATCTTTGATTTTATTGTGAATGCATAGTAAATTTGGTATACACAAGCATGGCAAGAAGCCAAAAGATAGAACTTGAATCATAATCTATGAAAGGCATTACTAAAATATAAATGTGTAAAGGCTTAAAATCATATTTACATAGTATTACAGTTGGTCATAATAAATCAGTAAATGCATTTTTAGAGCCACTAAATCATTATATAGTGCAAAAATGAATAATGTTTCTAGCCAGTCTCTTATGGAATTTACCACCTAGTGATTGAATTAGGACAATAAAATTCCTATGTAAGTCCATGCAGAAAAATATAAATCATAATGTTATTTTCTGCCATTTCTACCTCAGAGGTCTATGTTGAGTCTGTTCCATAAATGAAATATAAACAACACATTGACTTGTAGGAAGGCAATTTGTTCACTAAACAGGCATTTATAAAGTGACTATAATATGTAAGATACTGTGCTGGAGAGACAGAAATGAATGTCATATCCTTATTTTCTGGTCGCTCATAGTTGAATAAAAAGACTATGTAATGGCACAATTGCAATGTTGTGTAAAAAGTATTGTTCTACATTAGTAACAATATCACAAAGAAAGAGGTCATGTGTCATAGCTTAGGAAATCTGGATGCTTAGGGAAACAGTAGAAGATGATAGAAGTATAGGCTTAAGTTATCACTTATGGATGGTCTTGTATACCAATTTTAGAAGTTTAACCTTTACTGTGTGGATAATGGGGTCATCTGATTATAATACAGAGTATATACACATATATATATGTATAATACAGAGTATATACATATATATACATATATATATCAATGGAAACTTAAAATAAGAAAGGAGCAAGGAGCAACAGAGGGAGGGATAGATTTTTTAAAAATTGGTTTAGAAATATTAGAATAAGAACTATTAGAATGATGATTGCCAATGTTATTAATCTGGGTCATGATGTAATAAGTGGGACTTATTTGGGTGAAATTTTAAAAAATAAAATTGAAGAATGGCAATAATCAAGAATACAAACAGTAGTGAATGCATGTAAGGATGTGGGGAAATAGGAATTCATACATTTTTGGTGCGACTACAAATTAATACAACTACTCTAGAGAAAAGTATGGAGGCTCCTCAAAAGACAAGGAATGGAACCACTATATGACCGAGGTATACTACTTTTTTGAAATCTTTCCTAAAGAATTAACTTCAGGATACTATAAGGATACATGCATATCTATGTTCATAGCTGTACAGTTTATAATAGACAAATTATGGAACAAGCAACAGATGAATGGATAATGAAAATATGGCATATACATATGATGTAGTTCTACTTAGCTATAAAAAAGAACAAAATTATGTAATTTGCAGGAAAATGGATGGAATTGGAGGCTATTATGTTATGTGAGGTCAGCCAGCCTCAGAAAGTCAAGGTTCAAAATGTCTTCTCTCATATGTGGAAGCTAGAGATAAAATAGGAAACAAAATGAACTTTAGATAATGGACGACAGCGACCAGTAGAATTAGGGAAAAGGACTAAGGAGAGGAAGGCAGGGAGGAGAAAAGAATGTGCTGATGGAGGAAACAGTTCAAACAACCCATGTATGAAGTTATCACTCCCATTTCACTATTCTGTATGGGGAGGGGTGGTAGTGAGGTGGGAAACACACTAAGACCTGTTGGCATGACTTTGTATCACGGGGATGTACAGTTACAGTGCATCACTTAAATTACAAAAAAGATACTGGGACTTGAGGGGTAGGAACACTTAAAGTCGGCTTTGTCTCATTTTTCCTTTATATTAAAATTATAAATCATAAGTGAGATTCTAGTTTTATAATAAATTTTGTTTTATTAAATATGATGTCCAAGCTTAAAAAACAAAACAAACAAACAAACAAACAAACAAACAAAAAACCCCCAAGAAACCTGCCTGGAGTCTTTTGGATCCTTCTTTTGCTTTACCTGTACTTGGATGACTCTCTCTTTTTGAGCTTTGTACTACTTTAGTCTACTCTTTTCAGCCATTTCTTGGCATCTTTTCAGCCATTTCTTGTTGCTAGAGTCAGCCAATACTGGTGTGTGTGTGTGTGTGTGTGTGTGTGTGTGTGTGTGTGTGTGCAGTCAAAATTATATTTTATATCAAGCAGAGCCTACATAACCATCCAGATAGTATATGGAGTTAGCTTCAGCTGGACAAATTGCATTCAGTCATTTCTAATTGACACTCTTAGCCATTAAAGGACCTTACCACAATCCTTAGAAGTTAGATGACAACTCATCTGCAGGGTTTCTGAGAAACTGGATATGAATAAATTCCTGATTATATTTGGAAGAGATAATCTGTTAAGTAGTTGTATAAAGATTAAATAACCAACTACTGCATTTAAATTTTAGTAATTAATTTACATAAAGTCATTCTGACTTTAATAAGCAAATCATTTCAGCTATTTTATTGCAATAAGTCTAATTATATGATAAAATTAAACAGCAGTTATATCAATGCAGCAATATATGTGAAATGGCTTTGTAAATATTATGTCATAAATGAGAGTAATACTTTTGCTAATAAGAAATGTGTAACTTATTTACAAAAGTGTGGCTTATGTTGGAGTCTACGAACGTGAAGGTAATGATATTTAATTTATAAAAATACTCATTACCCTATCTTTATTTCCAAATCAACCTATAAACTTTTATTATTTTTTACTTTTTATTTTATTTTATTTTTTAAATTTTTTATTATTTTTATTTTTATTTATTTTTTAAATTTGTAAACTCTTTTTGATCATGGAATACTGTCAATATTTTTGTATCCTCAGGCATCTAGCTTACATTGTGCATTGATACATTTTTCTGAATTAATTAATATAAACCATTTGAATTTTCTGGAAGTTTCTGCCTTATTTTTACCCTGTGAAAGGGAGAAGGAGGAAACTGAGAGTAACAAGGAGTATTTTGTTGTTATTCATTCGTCATCTGAATACCCTTAGGAAACTTCAGTTATTTAAACCAAAAATCTTAAGTAACTCCAACCAAGGATTTCTAGTAAACTTAGTGAATCATATATATCAGGGATAGGGATAGAAAGTTGTCAGTTCATAAATATATTTTGCTTGGCTCTCCCAATGTTGACATTTTTTAGGGTAAAATATTCGTAATAAAATATTTCTGTTAACGTTTAAATTTAATTCTAGGTCACCTGAAAATGTATTCTTCTCTTTTCCAGCCATGCTGGACTCTTTTTATTTGTTGGAACATGCTGCATTCTCCCCTTTCTTCAGGTCTTGTGAGCTGGCTCTTCCCTAAGTGGTGTCAAGGTTGATGCCATCACTGCTGGCAAGTCTGTGCTCACATGACACCAACCCAGTGCAGACCACCTTCTGTGAAATTTCATTGTACATTACTAGTTCCTCTTAACCTTTTCCATTTCCTTTCTTTCCACTCCAGGTTTTGCCTTCTAATATGTTATGTGACTTACTTGCATATGTTTCCTGTTTATTTTCTGTCTCCACAGTATAATATAAGCTGCATGAGGCTGAGCTATTTGTTTTTCTATTTGTTTGCAGTGTATTTCCAGCAGATGGAGAGCCACTTGGTAAATTAGGTTTGTCAATACATTTTTATTGAATGATTCAGTAAAAACCCCAATTTCTGATTCTTTGGAAAAAAAATAATAAAAGAGCTCACGATCTCTTATGATTGGAATGCTGGAAACCTGGAAAGCACAAGGCAAGGCATTCATGCATTCCTCAGCCTTTGCAGTCACTACTGCCCCAGTGTCTCCCCAGCACTGAGGTTTATATGTATTGGTATCAGTCTTCATGTTTCGTTTTTTGTTTGTTTGTTTGTCTTTGTTTTGTTTTGGTTTTTTTTCATGTTTCTTATTTTCTTTTATTTTCAGTGCATCTAAGAAGAAAATTAAGTACGCCTTATACTCATGTCTATCAAAAGAGATAGAAAGAGCAGGAAAGTTATACATTTACTGAAAAAAGGGGTAGATCATATTTCCAGGTAGAAGAATACATCCCTTTGTTAAATATATAAAAAGTTTAGGTCTCACTAATTAATCTGAATTATCTTCTTGATATCTCTGGCTGTTTGGTTTGTTTTTTAACGTGCTTTTATTGGCATATTATGGCCTCACATCATAATGTGTATCATGTTGACATGGCTGTATGACTTTTGACTGTCTGACTTCTGTTCTGAGTAATCACATCCACAACCTTATTTAAAGTGCAAAGGATTACTGGAGTATGCATTAACAACAACAACAAAAAAGATAAGTATTGCAGAAGATTTATATTAATACCAAGTATCTGGAATAGCTCAGAGTGGTAGTTGGCTGTGGAGCTTCATTAAAATCATAAATCACCAAGATAAAAGCAAATAAACCTTGTGGACATCCATAGAGAGTAAACACTTCAGGCAGTTAAGATGCTTTCATGTCAGACCTAGACTTTTTTTATATGTGGGCATGCAAAGGAAGCAGATGTCAATCAGCTGGGGCAGAAGTAGCAGACACTGATGCAAATAAGTTAACCTTGCTACAACAAAGTTTTGCATTGATTTTGAGGAATGGAAGCATGTGAAACCTGTGAGAAGTGTTGTCATTAATCATCCATATTTGACCATACATGGTGGCACACACCTGTAATCCCAGTATTTGGGAGGCTGACACAGAAGGATCACAGATTTGAGGTCAGTCTTAGTGAGGTTCTCAACAACTTAGCTGGACTAAGGGGATATGGCTTGGAGCTAGGATGCTTCTGGGTTCAGTCCCCAGCATCACACAATAGTCGTCATCGTCATCATCATCACCACTATCATTTTCTATCAACAAAACAGAGAATATTTGACATTTAACCAAGGAAATTCCACAACTCGAATAAGTGAAAGTATAAATTATTATTTGTTAGTAAGTTTGTTGAAAACAGGGTCATCATTTCCAAAATCTACTTTTTCTGACTGTTACATAAAGAATTGTCTAGCACTGCCTTAGTGACCAATACTGACAGAAATAGTCACCTGTGTCATGTATGAACTTTCTTGTGCCTTTTTCTTAACTGCTTTTCTATTTTGTTACCCTCCTTTTGAATATTTTTAGGTTTGCAACAGTTTTGTGATTATGACAGTGTTAAATAGAAGTTATAATTTGTCACATAGGATTATTTTATAAGTATTCACATATATTTACATCTATAATTGATATTTTAGGTTTTTTCATTATTATATAACAGTATTGATCAAAATGAAATATTGAAAACTTAAATTATTTTTATTAAGTTGCAATTATTAAGTTAACATCATTAAAGTCAAGATAAGCTAAGTGAGCTGTGTTGCAATTTCAGTTACAAAAATGCATGCTTATTCTTCATTTCGGAAGCCTGCCATCTAGAGAATGTATAAGACACTCAATATAACTGGACAAGTCATCCAATTCAGCAGTCTCCAGCTAGTCAGATATATCTTCAGGCAAATTTAACCTTTAAAAGGCTTATTTTTGGTCTCTGCTTTGTAAAGATTACACAGTTGTTTGTTTTAAATGAAAATTATAGTGAGAGGTATATACTCCAAAAGTCATTGAAATTTCTACTTCTGTCAATTTTAGTTTACATGCTGCTAGGTGAGGGGAATTAATAAAGGCTTAGAACATCTTCATTTTCAAAGTAAACTGCTGTTAGAGAATTACCATATTTTCTGAACCTAGATAGATTGTGTCCTTTAATGGCAAATGTCTTCTTTATTGATTTTTGTCATCTTTCACTTGTTTAAACTTTTGTTTTCAATTGAAGTTTAAAAAGTTGATATAAACAGTTTTCACAGCAGTGCACTAACTTGATTTAAGACTATTGACAAAATAAATACCTACATATTTATTAGCTACCCATAGCATTAACTAACTGCTGTATGAGTGACTCCTAACCTCCTGAATCCTGTTTCAATTTTGCTTAGCATCTGTTTAGGCTCCTGGGGATTATGGGAGCCACCAGGATGGCTTCCAAAGAAATAGAAAGATAAGTAACCCAGCTGTGTGCTGTTTGTGCCAGGAAGTGGAGCTATGCCAGCTGGCTGCCCTCTGGAAATGTGAATGGCGAATAGAAAGCCATTGGGCATTTCTTGAATTCCCAGAAGGAAAATTTTAGCTAAGAGAACATAAATAAATCAGGTTGTTATTTTTATTTTTCAGAAGCAGTCTGTTTAAGAGGACATAGACTTGATTCTTTGCTGTATAACATAAGTTTATTACGACTGCCATTGTGATGATTTTTGTAAATGAATGATCAGACCATTACTGAAATGTATACCATGCCTGGGTATTATAGACAGTAATAAGATATCTTGACTTGAAATGAGAACAGATGTATGAGTTAGCTTTTTCTCGCTGTAACCAAACACCTGATGAGAACAAATGAGAGGCAGAAAAGTTTATCTGGCTCACAGTTTCAGAGGTCCAGTCCATGGATATCTGGCGTCAAGTCTAAAACATCGTGATGGTGGGTTGATGTAGAGGTATAGAGGACAATCACTCAGCTTATGGCAGGCAGGAAACAGAGCTGGAAAGAGGGAGAGAGAAGGAGAGAGAGGGGGGGGGGGAGGAGGGAGAGAGGGAGAGAGGGAGAGAGGGAGAGAGAGAAAGAGAGAAAATCATCCCCAAGGTCATACTTCCAGTGACCTACTGCCTCCAGCTACACCCTACCTGCTTACAGTTATTACCCACCAAATCCATTCATATTATTAATCCATCTGTTTATTTATGCACTGATGAAGTTAGAGCTCTGATACAATTATTTCACATTTCTACATTATCAGCATGTGAGCTTTTCTGGGGGACATTCTATATCTGAATCTAAACAGTAGAAAATGAAATCTGACAACATTTATTAATATGCATGGTCTTGTGTACACTAGTTTGAAATTTTGTTGTTGACATAAAAACTCAACTCAAATATCTCAGTGACTTAAAACAGCAAAGCACATCTTCCACACACCACATGGCTGTTGTGGGTCAGCAAAGGGACTTTGCTCCCCATAATCTCTCAGGAACACAGGCTGATGGAGGGCTTGACATGTGCTTTCATATTCTCAGAGGAAGGAAGCATAGGAGTGGCACACATGTCCTGCACTTTCAGCTTGCTCCTAGAAGTGGCTTGTGTTGCTTTTGCTCACATTTCATTGGTTAGGTAAGTCATGTGGTCACACACACGTGGTTCAGGAGGGCAGAACATTGACATTTATGAATAGCCCTACTGCTTCTCAACTCTTCACTGATAAATTAGTGTCAATCTAATGGAATGTCAGGTGCTTCCATCAATATCATTTGCTGGCTTTTGACAGTAGTCAGATTATGATGATATTCTTATTTAGTAGGAAGAGGGAGATTTATAAAATCATATGGTGCTATGATTTTTCTAATTCATATGTTTATTTTTATTAGCTAATAAAATTGGAATTCATATATAATTATGTTCTTAGATAATTATGAGCCATTATGGAACATGCAATTTGAAATATCTGATTACTCCCACACACAGATTTTATAACATTGAGAAAAAGGCTGGTTCTGATTAGAATGCAGAATCGTGTGTCCAAGAGCTAGTTCATTAATAAAGTGGTAAAGCCCACTTAGGCTAAACGGAAATGTTAATTGGATAAACCGTTTTGTTAGGTAACCTTCTAATGTTCCATATATAAGTTATTTCTATATCATATACACATTTAATATCAGATGTTAAAATAACCTTAATTTCTTATAGAAAATTTTGAAAACGCAGAAATGAAAATAATATAAAACTTGCAAAATCAGTTATTAATATTCTGAAATGCAGGCACATGCTACTTAAGAACAGGTACAAATTCTGAGAGACACATACTCAAGCACTTTTCTCCTTGTGTGACCATTATAGAATGTACTTACACAAACCCAGGATATAACCCAACCACTCAATGCGGCCTCTTGATGCAATCAAGACATTAGTAAACATGAATTATGTGAGGCTGCTGCCAGCATAATTTGAAATACTGTTTTATAGAAAGATTTTTATAAGTAGCAGAAATATACTTGAATGATAAAAATTATAGTATAGCAGATACATAAACCAGGAACACAATCATTTATGATCATATCAAGGATTATGTTGTACTGTACATGGTGGTAAGTGTTATGCTTTTAGACAACTTGCAACAATAGAGGTTTACACTGGCATCACCAAAAATGCATGTAGTACATTGCTCCACAACACTGCAACAGCAACCACATCATTAGAAGATAGGAATTTTTCAACTAATTATTATCTTATGGGATCACAGTTGTGTAGCAGTCAATTTTGCTACATTGTGTAGTAGTTAGTTGCCAATACTATATCATACATAAGTCTCTGTATTATGTGAACACTTTTTATGTCTATAAGTGTTCTTCATGAATATATTTATAGGTGGATAGTGTCCTGTCACCTGAAGACATAGTATTTTGTAATTCAATTAATTAGTTTCCTTTTACTGGAATTGAAGTGTCTCTAGTCTTTTACTAAAATAAATAATGATTCATAAGTAACCTCATAATATGTATCTTACTACATTGGTCTGAAAATTTTCTTGAATACATTTTAGAAATAGACTTACCATTAGAAAGGATTTGGTCATTATTTAAATGTGTTTGATACATGTTGCCAAATTTCTTTCTGGAAAGTTTATATCAATTTCTATTACTAGCAGCAGTACTTGAGAACACCTGTAGCAATAAGCCTTGTCAAATTTCTCTTTTAAAAATTATAGTTTACAAATTTTCAAATGAATAGCATCCTATTGTTTTTTTAAAATTTTATTGGTCCATTGTAGTCATACATCTTGATGAAGTTCATGGTGGTAAAGGTATACATGCACACAGCACTCATTTAGCCCTCCCCCAGTTTCCTCCCTATTCCCTTCCCCTTTCCTCCCTCCCATCCTTAGCATAGTGATTGACTTTGTTAAGTTTGTGTATGTACTTCATGCCAATTGAGGTATTTCCCTCTTTCCCCCTCCCATCTCCCTCAGTTAGGTTGCCTTCTTCACTCATCACTCTTTTGTCTGGAGTCCCTCCTATATCCTGTTTTGTCTCCAGTTTCCACATATTAGGGAGCACATCTGACTTTTCACTCTCTGTGACTGACTAATCTCACTTAGCATAATGTTCTCCAGCTCCATCCATTTCCCTGCAAATGACATAATTTTGTTCTTCTTTATGGCTCAGTAAAATTCCGTTGTGTACATAGCCTACAGTTTTGTAATCCATTCATCTCTTGATGGACATCTCCACTGATACCATAGTTTGGCAATTGTGAATTGTGTGGCTATAAACATAGATAGGCATGTATTATTTTAGTAGTTTTGTTTCCATTCTTTTAGGTAGATACTGAGGAATGGTATTGGTGGGTCATATGGTAGGTTCATTCCCATTCTTTTGAGGCTCCTCCACACTGTTTCCCAAAGTGGTTGCACTAGTTTGCAATCCCACCAACAATCTATTAGAGTTCCTACTTTTCCACATCCTCGCCAGCATTTGTTGTTGTTTATCTTTTCTAATGATTGCTGTTCTAATTGGGATTAGGTGAAATATTAGGGTAGTTTTGATTTGCATCTCTCTGGTTGCTAATGATGTTGAATATTTTTTCATATATTTATTTGTCATTTGTACTTCCTCTTTAGTGAAGTGTCTATTTAGTTCACTTGCCCATATTTTGATTGGGTTATTTGTTTTTTGGGGGGTGAGTTTTTTAAGTTCTCTGTATATTCTAGATATTAGCCCTCTGTTCTCTGTTGGATGAGTAGCTGGCAAAAATCTCCCACTATGTTGGCTCTCTGTTGAGGTTCTTGATAGTTTCCTTTGCTACACAGAAGCTCTTCACTTTAATGCAATCCCACATATTGATATTCCTTTTAATTTCTTGTGCCTTTGGGATCTTGTTGAGGAAGTTTTTACCCATTCTATGTGTTGGAGTGTTAGTCCTATGCCCTTGTCAAGTAGCTACAAGGTCTCTGATCTAATTTCAAGGTCTTTGACCCATCTTGAATTGACTCTTGTTCAGGATGAGAAAATGGAGTTTATTTCCATTTTTCAGTATATAGCCAACCAGTTTTACCAACACCATTTGTTGAAGAGGCTATATTTTTTTCAGTATATGTTTTTGGTCCCTTCGTCAAAAATCAATTGGTTATAAGTGTGTGGACTTTTTTCTAAGTCTTCTATTCTTCTCCATTGGTCTCTTTGTCTGTTTTTGTGCCAATATCATGCTATTTTTGTTACTATGGCTCTGTAATATAGTTTGAAGTCAGGTATTGTGATGCTGCAACACAGAATTTCAGAGATTGCCAGAAGGACAATTCAGAAATTTAATAGTAGAGATAATACAGGATTTCTGAAGAGAGTTCAGAGAGACCCTGAAAGAAATAAAGGATCAAATAAATAAAGAATTTGATACCCTGAACAGGAATCAAAAAGAAGCTCTAAAGAAAGTGAAGGATACAATAATTGAAATGAAGGCTTCAATACAAATCATCAATAGTAGACTAGACCACATGGAAAATAGAATCTCACTCTTAGAAAATGATCAGTCCAAAACTGAAAGCATAGTATATAATTTAGAAAACACAATTTGACAGCATTGGGTTGGACATTGAAGAGATCTGGGCCAACTTTAAAAGAACACACCTTAGCCAGGCATGGTGGTGCATGCATGCTTGTAATCCCAGCATTTGGGAGGCTGAGACTGGAGGATCCAGGTTCGTAGCCAGCCTCAGCTACTTAGTGAGGCACTCAGCAACTAAGTAAGACCCTATTTCAACCTATTTCAAAATAAAGAATAAAAAATAGGGCTGGGGTTATAGCTCAGAGGTAAAATGCCCCTGAGTTCAATCCCCAGTACTACACACAAAAAAGAAGTTAAAACATTTTGAAGCATTAATTTATTAAAAATAATAAAATATAAGTTTGTGTATGTTTTATATAAATAATAAAAGTAACAATAAAAAGCATTTTGTATTTTCCAAAGCAAAAAAATAAGAATTGACATTGTGTTACATATCTACAAATCTTTAATTATTTAATTATTCTTTAAAATTTAGGATATAGAATTTTATCCTGCTTGCAAATTAATTCTAGTTGGTTTAAAGTTCAATGAACTCAGGGACATTCTGCCAATGACACCTCATTCCAGCTTTATTATTTTTTATTTTGAAACAAGGTCTTGCTAAGTTATCTCATGGTGTCCTGGAACCTGCAGTTCTTCTGTCTCAACCTTCTGCATACTGGTGCCACCATGCCCAACACCCCTATGGTATAAATTAGGCATGTCTTGGATCTCTGATCTGTTAGTTGATGGTATTAATAAGCAGTTTATTTTATTCTAGAAATACACTGTAAAAATGTAGTGAAATGGTGGAGTCTCCAAGTGATTGTTTGATGATTGCATAATTTATTTTTGTTAATCTTTTTGCTTTAGCCTAGTTTGATAAAAGTCAAAGAATGTCTCAGTGATAGCTTTACAATGTAATAAACTTTTATTTTATATAATTGTATAGAATATAAATGTTAAAGAACAAAATAATTATGTCATTTTCAGGAAAATGAATGGAAATAGAGATTTTGCTAAGTGAAATCAGCTAGTCAAGGGTGATCAGAAAGTCAAGGGTGGCATGTTTTCTCTCATATTTGGAAGCCACAGAGAAAATTGGAAACAAAAGGGACTTCTGATAAATGAGAAGAGGCCAGTAGAATAGTGGAAGGAGTCTGGGGGAGGGTGGTGTGAAAGGAAAAAGGAGGTTTCATGAAGGAAACAGTTCAAACAATGAATGCATGTTTGTTTCATTTTGAACCTATGATGTATTATTACAGTACACCTATAAAAGTATTAAAAATGGTGCAGAATAATTAGACACTTTAAAAGGACTAAATAAAAATGCTAAAATATATGTGGAAAAACAGTATTTTTCAAATGTACTACTTCTCCCTATAAACTAAGGTCATGATAACACAACCAACAGAAAGGTCAAGAAGTTGAGCAAATGCGTAAGTAAGGCTTTTCCTGGCTCACTACAATTTTCATACTGAGATTGTGAATATCAATTAGCTCAATCAAATCTTGCTGATAATATCAGCTGTCAGTCATTCATAAGTAGTGATGTGTGAAGTTTGTCAACAGGTAATAAACCACTTGAGTGATGAATTAAATAATGAAGACACAGAAGCCTGAGCACAAGTCTCCATTACTGGTAAATTCCTCTTGCATGGGGAATTAAGACAAGACAAAACAAACAAACAAACAAACAAAAAAACCTCATTAAAATCTGTTTTAATGAGGTTCTTACTTTTTAAAAACAAAACTACTTTAAAACATTAACCTTCTAACCCTATATTTTTAAAATTAATGTAGATGGCTAATAATTAGTCATCATGTCCCAAAAAGATTGGTCAGAGTGAAAACAACACTAGCTGTTGGGAGAGGTAAGCCTACAACTCATATTTAAATTTTTTTTTTTTTTTTTTTTTGCGGTACTGGGGATTGAACTCAGGGGCATACTACCTCCGAGCTACACCCCCAGCCCTATTTTTTTATTCTTTATTTTGAAACCGAGTCTCACTAAGTTGCAGAGTGCCTCACTAGGTAGCTGAGGCTGGCCGCGAACCCGGATCCTCCGGTCTCAGCCTCCCGAATGCTGGGATTACAAGCGTGCGCCACCACTCCCGGCTTCATATTTAAATTTTGATTTGAGTTTATTTAATATTTAAATCAAAGTTATTAAAACTTTTTTCAACATTCTGAGTCCATGAGATATCTAAGTGAATTGAATCTTCTTTGTGCCTCAAAATAAAATGTAATATTTCTTCTTGCTTAGCATGTTCTTCTTTTTTTTTCAGTACTGGGGATTGAACCCCCAGGCATTCTACCTCTGAGCTACAGAGCTACACCCCTAGCTCTATATTTTATTCTTTATTTTGAAACAGGGTCTCACTAAGTTGCGCAGGGCCTTACTATGTAGCTGAGGCTGCTGCGAACCTGTGATCCTCCTGTCTCAGCCTCCCAAGTACTGAGATTACAAGCAAGTGCCAGCATGCTTAGCAGCACATTTCTTATTAGTGTTTTATTATGTCTGATTGTTGTACGATTTAATGTAAAATTTTTACTTTATATCTTCATTGCAAATGTGAAGTTTACTAATTTTCATAACTTGCCAGATGTAGTCATCTGAAATAATATGGCCTCTTTATATTTCACTTTTACTTTTTGTCTGTCTATCTATCTATCTATCTATCTATCTATCTATCTATCTATCTATCTATCTATCTTATCCTATCCCATCCATCCATTCATCTATTGACATATTCATCTATATCTGTCATCTGTTATCGTAATGAAATATCTATAGCTAATAATTAGATGCTCTCTATTCTAATAGTTTTATAACTCTTTTCTTCACCTTAATATCATCTGCATATTTTGACTTTAGCTTTTTATATTCATGTTGTCTTACAGAACTATGAGTCTTTGGAGTGGAAAAAAGTATTCTATTTATTTTTGTACATGGTAATTAACATAGTGCCTGACAAAGAGTAGCACTCAAATGTTGAGAGTAGGCCTGAGTGAATGATTTTGAACTTCTAGTCCAGAATTGCTTGGAATAATTCCTCTAAATGTTAATTCAATGGAAAGCTAAGTATTAAATATAAAAGCAGACCTCTGTCAAATGGCATAGGTCAGGGCCTATGAGAAACCTGAGTACCAGAGAGACTCATGTAGATGGATTCCAAAGAGATATCTTAGTTTCCCCATAGGGACAGATGCATAAGAGTTCTAACTGATATATCACTAAAATAGAAAGATTCCATCAAGCGTTCCATCCTTTGATTATAAACAGCAAGACTATTTAATCCCAACTGATTCATGAAGCAAGAACTACTCTTATCATTGGTACTGGAACATATAAAAATAGCCAAAGTTAGCTGGATATGAGACTGGGATTCTGACAAGTAGAAGTTTACTAAAATAAGTCTGCTTCCATCAATACCCTAGGAGAATATCAAACCTAAAATTTAATGAATATACAATTATTTTATAATAAATAGTGTGTGAAAGAGTTCATATGAATTTATTGATTAATTGAAATTAACACGTGCCATTAGGTACAGAAATAAAAATGGTAACAAATAGATAATATTTATTAAAGATTTACAAGATGGCAAGCATGTGATGAGTACTTTACAAAGACTATCACAATCCTCATGGAAGCCTATGGAACAGGTATGATTTGGGTTATAATTTACAGATGGCAAAATATAATTTTGAAAATTTATTAAATAGCTTACATGAGTACACATACTATTATATAGTGAAACTGAATTGCTAAGGAAAACTATGATTTCCAACACTGACTTCTATTTTACATAGGGGGCCTCAATAATAAATGCTAGTGTAGTCTTACTCTCAGAAATTATTAGTCAAGTGGCTTGGGTGAGGGGACAGTAATTGTGCTTTTTTTTTTTTTTTTTTTTTTTTACAAAGTTGTCCAGTGATTTCAAGTGTGTAGTTAGAATTGAGAACCACTGAGCTATTAAAGCATGCTACTGAGAACTAAGCTTTGCCCTCCAATTGTACCTTGTCAATACAGAGAAATGGTGATGACTTTGTAGCTCAAAAGAATAGTTTTAAGATTTATTTTATTTCCTCTGTCCTATATGCATTGTCCTTATTTATGTATTCTATATTCGCGGCACTGATCCTGCCTACACTTTTATTGGCTATTGTCTCTTGGAATGCTTCAGCATATTGGCTGGGTGATATAGGAGTGTTATGTTTTGCCTAAATGCATCTATATTTATATATGGGTCCTATTACTAGGGCATTGCTCCCCCTTGTAAGCCTCCTTTTAAGTAGTTATTCAGTTATTAGTTTAATTTTCTAATTTCTTCTCAGCTATAGAAATGGGTGATAGGACCTAGTTAGATTTTATTAAATGCCTGATTTTATTTATCTTGTGTAATAATTTGTATAGCAATGCTTATGAAAATTGTTATAGATAATAAGTTTATAGTTTGACATATTTTCATGTAGTCAAAAATTATATGAATTCTGGATTCTGATCCACTTTACTCTGTTCTCCAGCATGATAATTTACTCTTCCTCTGTTTCCAACCCAGGCAGTACAATTAAAATGTAATAACACCTCAATAATAAAAGAATGTGCAAGTGGCATAAAAATGCAATTCAGAAAAAAAATCAAGTATAGGAAAGCAAAGGGAAATATATAAATGAAGTGCAACCTAACAAATTAATTTAAGAAATATAAAGGAAATACAGTTTTGTATGTGAAGTGGTAACAACTTTTCTTATAGACTTTTCACCATATACATGTAATTTACATGTTTATTAATTTCATTGTCTTTAGCCCTAGAATGTAGGCTGCACATGGAGAGATTTTTGTTATTGTTGTTGTTTAGTGTTGCAATATAAGAACAGAAACCAGTGCCTGTCATGAAGGAGACACTCAATAATAAATTTTAGTCAAAAGAAATAACTGTTGAATGAATATACTGTTTTGAGTGTGTGTTTGTGACTACACCATTGACAAGGATGTGGTGGTGAATTTTCCTCAGTACTGTGTGACTGACTAGATTATAAATTGGCACAAGACTTTTGAGAGCATTCTGAAGAGGTATCATGTTATTGTCAAATACTTGTTTTATTTGAGTTATTTATTTACACTTCTAGAACTGTTTTAAGGAAATGATCAGTGAAATGCAGATTTATACATAGAAAACTAGCATTGATAACCATAAAAGAGGCAAAAATAGCTAAATGCTACAAGAAATATGATGTTTATTATTCTTTCAAAATAGATTAAATGATGAGAAAATGCAATTATATTGTTAAATAAAAACTAGAGCATGGTCCCAACTTTGTAAAACTTGAAAGAGAGAAAAAACAAATTAAGTAGTTAAACCTAAATGTTAATAGTAAGTATATCTCAGTGATTAGACCCTCCAAGATTTAACTTTTTTTTTTTGTAGTATTATGAAATGCACAGAATTTCCAAATGGCTATGTAAGGCGATGGGAGGGGGGAGAGGGAAACATATCAAAGTCAATCATTAAGCCAAATATGAGAAGGAGGGGGAGGGGGAGGGGATAGGGTGGGAATTATGGAAGGACTAATTCAGTGCTGTGTGCATATATACCAACACTAGTTTGCACCTCATTAAGATGTATGATTATAATGCACCAATAAAAAAA
>PVLC010003927.1:0-17104 GCA_004027655.1 Graphiurus murinus | reverse complement strand
TCCATGTGGGCAAGACTTATTCATCTACTTTGTTCACTAATGGACTTCCCATGCCCAGAATATTGTTTGGGATAAATGGCACTTATAAATGTTTTTTAAATAAATGAATGAGTGCAAAAATGAATATATGCCTCCATCTCTAATGGCAGTTTCATAGAGTCAAATGTAATTATAAGGGAATTGGTTCTTTTTTTTTTAGAGTTAAGCAGTTAATCCATCCATCATTAAGTATTGAGTGCCTATTCATAGCATGAATTCTTTCCACTGAGGATAGGCTTCTTTCTCATGAATTTAACATAATTTTAGAAGCTGCTTGGTGTGGAGGAAGGTGACCAACAAATGGCAGATGTGGATTCCAATGTATCTGATTTAAAAGGAAAAGAATCAGGATACAAAAGGGAATTTAGATAATGGAGGAGAAACCCCAATGGGACAAGGGATGTAATCCAGGAGAGGGTGGGGTGGGAGGGGAGGAGGAGAATTAACAAAGGAGACATTTCCAGTGATGTTATGTATATAAGTGAGAACATCAATGCCAATCTCAATATCATGTATGGGGAAGGGGAGGAAGAAGGGAGGAAGCCAGGAGGAAGCTCGTCAAGTGCTGTGTGCATGCATGTCACTATCACTCTGAACTACATTATAATGTGAGATTATAATGCACCAATAATATATATATATATGTATACATATATATATTTAAAAAAGGGTCAAGACAGAAATATTTTACTTTTAGCATGTGCCTTTAAATTAATCCTGTTTCCTTGGGTTTAAACAAGAAAGCCATAATTATTCTGTTAACAAGTGTTATTTTGTTATCCATTGAAAGTATTTTTAGTCCTATCATTTACAGAGGACAAAAGGAGTCTAATAGTTATGGTAGACATTGCTGAAATTACTACTGAGGATGGAAATTTTATTGAAAAATGACAATTGACCAACCATATAAGACAATGTTATATTTTGCTTCATTGGAATTTACAAAGGGACTGTTTCTGGGTAATTTTTAACATGAAACATGCAGCTCAGAATTAAAATTGATTATGCAAATGGATATGTGACTTATTTTAAATTTAAATATTTTGCATTTGTATGTGTATGTGTGTGTGTGTGGTACTGGAGATTGAAACCAGGGGCATTCTACCTCTAAGTGAGACCCTCAGCCCTATATTATTCTTTATTTTGAAACAGGGTCTCACTAAGTTGTGGAAGTCCTCACTATGTAGCTGAGGCTGGCTGCTAACCTTTAATCCTCCTATCTCAGCCTCCCAAGTACTAGCATGCGTAGCTATGTTTTGCAATTTTTAAAAGCTAAAATAGTAAGTAAAAACCTTAAGGTCAGAGTCGTAGGAGAATATAATATTGATGCTGTAATCTAACATTAAACACGACAGATTATGTGCAGAATGACTGGGATATTTAACACAGAGCTTTTACTTTATTTTTTCTCTAGGACTCAGAATTTCCAATGGATATACAACCAAATCCAAATTTGAATTTATCTAAAGAAACTCTTTATCCAGCAAAATTTGACTACAAGCTGAATAACATTTTTAGACTTCATGAACTTCCAGTGATCTGGTAAGATTCTTGATGTTTTATTAATGTCTTTGAAATTTCATTGTCTTGTCTAAAATGGTTGGACTATTACAACCATTCATTGTGAAAGTAATTTGCTCTTACTCTAGTAAGAGCAAATTGCTAGTCACAGTGGTGAAAGAAACTGCTCATAGCTGCTTGCAAGAACCTTAAAATTAATTGATTTAGGCACTTGGTGGCAGTATAGACTAAGTACACTGTTGTGAAGTATTAATACAGAATAAAAGTTCTGGCTTAAAATAATGCACAAATCATTTTAAAGAGGTTTCTAGGATTATTTTCCTGATGAGAACTCAGTAACTGTGAATTTTACTCATTTATTTTACTTACTGATTTTAGCAATATACTTTTTCCTCTATTAATATATCATTTTATTTGCAGTTTTGAGGACCACTATTTCATGAACTGTAATCATGTTTGTTTAAAGACAAAACTTATGACTTGGCATTTATTAAATAAATTGTTATTTATTTATTTATTTTTTGTGGTACTGGGGGTTGAATCCAGGGGCATTCTACCTCTGAGCTATACCACTCCCAACCCTACTTTTTATTCTTTATTGTGAAGTGGGTTCTTACTTAGTTGTGTAGGGCCTCACTAACCAGCTGAGACTGGCTGTGAACCTGCATTCATCCTGTCTCAGCCTCCCAAGTACTGGGATTACAAGCTTGTGCCACCACACCTGGCCATATATTGTTTTCTGAATCTGTATATTTATATTCATGGCAAACTTATTTTAAGTCCTATAAAAATAATATATTGCTATTCACATTATTGAAAAAATGTTTCTCTAGGGAATTTGTATGTATAACTTATATAATTCTATATTACATTAATATTTTAGCAAATGATCTGCTTTTGCTGATAATAATGGATATAACATTTATATTATGGTTTATCTAAGTAAAATTATTTTGCATTTGGTTTTTACAACCCAAAATTTATGTAATTTTCTTCCACAAATCTATGATTTATGTAAAAATATATGGCCAATATTTCACAATTCCTCCTATTATACTGAAGGAGGAGGTATGTCCTTGAATAGACATTGACAAAATCTAATGCATGCATTTAACCTATAGTTTTTAAATTTCATTTTATTTTTTACATTTTTTTTTTTTTTTTTGCGGTACTGGGAATTGAACTCAGGGGCATTCTACCTCCGAGCTACACCCCCCCAGCCCTATTTTTATTCTTTATTTTGAAACAGGGTCTCACTAAGTTGCGAGTGCCTCACTAGGTAGCTGAGGCTGGCCGCGAACCCGGATCCTCCGGTCTCAGCCTCCTGAATGCTGGGATTACAAGCGTGCGCCACCACGCCAGGCTTATTTTTTACATTATTTTTAAACATACATTTATTTATTTATTTATTTATTTATTTATTTATTTATTTATTTATTTATTTATTGTCCCTGGAGATTGAACCCGTGGGCATTCCACATCCAGGCCACCCCCCTAGACCTATTTTATTTTTGTTTTGAAACAGAGTCTTGCTACATTGATGAGAGTCTCACTACTTGCTGAGATTGTCCTTGAATCTGCAATCCTCTTGTCTCAGCCTCCCAAGTACTAGGATTACAGGCATGTACCACCACACCCAGCTCTTATTTATACTTTTATTGGTGCATTATAGTCTTACATCATAATATAGTTCAGAGATAGTAACCTACATGCAGACACACTTGGTGAGTTTTCCCCCAGCTCCCTTCCTACTCCTCTGCTTCCTCATACAAAATCCTGAGATTGGCATTGGTATTCTCACATAAGTACGTAATATCAGTGGAAGTGTTTCCTTTATTAATTCCCTCTCTTCTCTCCTCCTTCCCCCAAACCACCTCTCTCAATCTACTGGAGTTTCTATTCCATTGTCTATATTATCTTATATCCCAGTTGCTCCCTAGCTTTTTAGTTGACCCTTCACTTTCTGTAACTAGCTTGCTTAACATAATGTTCTCCAGGTCCATCCATTTTCCTGCAAATGACATAATTTTGTTCTTCTTGATTGCTGAATAGAATTCTATTGTTGTATATCTCATGATTTCCTAATCCTTTTTATCTGTTAGACACCTGGGCTGGTTCTATAATTTGGCTATTGTAAATTGTGCTGTTATAAACATGGATATGCATGTATCAGTATAATATTGTGATATCATTCCCTTTGGAAAGATACCCAGGAGTGATATAGCTATATTATATGGTGGATACATTCCCAGTTTTCTGAGGAATCTCCACACTGATCTCCATAGTGGCTTTACTAATTTGCAGTCCAACCAACACTATAGAAAAGTTCCTATTTCCCCATGTCTTGATGATCTTATGGTATATGTAATGTACTTCCTAAAGCCTATTTGTTTATTTCTTAGTAGCAAGAACATTGCCTATGATAGATTTCTTAAGAACATAACAGATATGATTTTGTTTGTCATGACCAAAAAGAGTAGGTTAATGAATTGAAAAAGTCTGTTAGTATATAAATGGCAACATAAAAATGAAAATAGAAGAGAGACCAGTAGACTACAGAAAAAGGATCAGGAGAGGGAGGAGGGGAGATAAAGGAGAGAGACTGAGGAATAAAGTAGACCAAATTATGCTTTGTGCATATACAGATGTATCACAATAAATCTCAATATTATGTGTAGTTATAATGCACCAACAAACAGTGATACATTTACACCTTAATTTCTTTTTCAGTTTCAATTAGGTATATATGCATACATTTGCCAGTGTTCTGATGTAAGCACATGACCTTTTCTTCTAGCTTCTGTTGATTGGAAATCTACACCATATTTGTTGCGTAAGTTATGCTAATAATGTATCACACGCAGTTTTAATTTGTGATTTCTTTAATCTTAAATAAGAACTTCAGGCACTCAGAAGATGATCTCCCCTACCTTTTTATAACATTAATTTTCATTTGCAGCCATTTTTTCATACTCATATTTTATCATCTTAATATTTAATTGCATTATAAGAGCAAACACAACTAGCCTATAAAGGTATTTAGTAACACACTGATTTGACTCTGTTATCATGCACCTTGGCTGGTGGGAGCAGCTGCTGGTCTACCTGGACATGATCACAGAGAGCTAAGCTATTGGGGTATGGTGAGTCAGCTTGTGTGCTCTACAGCGAAAATAGGAAGAGTTGGTCAATCTAGCAATTAAGTGGAGGTTAACGAAAAAATATTTTATTAAATGAAAATGTAGAGAGGAAAAAGAGGGAAACATGTAGCTCTTAGTCAAAGAAAAAATCTGGGTTTTGACTACATTTATTTCCAGCCTTTAGAAAGACAGTTGCCCTCATAATTACTTCTAAAACTACCCAAGTAATTTCTCTGTCATAATATTCACTAGTTATCCTATTAGGAGAGAAAGGTCTAGTGTTATGAGTCAGGCAATAGAAAAATGGAATGGTAGTAGAAAAAAATAACCTCTAATTTCTTAGGATAACATACCTCAAAGAAAGATTCAGAGATTCAGTTGTGACTCATTTGTCTGGGCCTTTTTTTTGTCTGTCTACTTCCTTTCCAACTTGCCTCAGTTTCTGCCCCCTCATACCACCATTTCTACTTTGTCACATGTTTGTGTCTCTCCTATTTTATTATTCCATTGTTTTTCTTTTTTTTCATTCTATACTATCTATCTTTAGCTAGCTTTATTAATATAAAACTCAATATAAAATTTTAGTGTTTCTTAAAAGTTTTCATATTATCTATTCTTAATTTTAAAACTAGATTATGATCTCTATATACGTGTACACATAGACACACAGTGCCTTGGTAATTAATAGATTTTGAATTAAATACTTACTGACTCAATTATATGCTTCTTTAGGGAAGAAAAATATCTTTTTAAAAAAGTGACCATTAGGCCGGGCGTGGTGGCGCATGCTTGTAATCCCAGCATTCGGGAGGCTGACAACGGAGGATCCGGGTTCGAGGCCAGCCTCAGCCACCTAAGTGAGGCACTCCGCAACTTAGTGAGACCCGGTTTCAAAATAAAGAGTAAAAAACAGGGCTGGGGGTATAGCTCGGAGTACCGCAAAAAAAAAAAAAAAGTGACCATTAACTAATTCATTAATTTTTGATTATCAATGGTCATCAATGGAAAGATCTGTAATTATGATGTATAGGTTCCTTAATATAAAAATATAACAATATAGTAATTATGATAATAATAGTGAAAAGAATATCAATAAAATGTCTGACTAAGCACCTATAAATGCCAGGATTTATCTGATACTATTCTAGATCTTTATATTTCAGTAAGGAAGTTATTATTTCTTTCTTTCTTTTTCTCTCTCTCTTTCCCTGTTTCTTTCAAGTACACACACACACACACACACACACACACACACACACACATGCAAACACACACATGCAAACACACATGCATACAGGTGGCTCAAACACGTTGAAAATCACAAAGATGAAATTTGTACTGTATCTTATTAATACAAAAGCAATGAATAAGCCACACATTAAATTTCAAGAAAAATTCTGAGGATATAAACTCTTTTTACAGTTGAACTTATAATTAACCAGTAATATACAACCATATGACCTATGATTTAGGCCAAAATCCCTTTTTTCTCATGATAAACATGGCCTAAGATAATTGCTTTAAATGTAAATATTAAAAATAAATAATTAGATTGTGTTTAAGTGTAAAAATTGTTAGTTATGTGTTCTTCCTTTGGGAAAACAGATTTGTCAAATATATTTTTACTGTTTTCCTAGCAAGGTCATAATAAAATAAATGAATATTAAAATTCAGATAATTTAAAAATTCTTAATGTCTTACTAATTTGCATTTTTATAGAGTGCAATTTCATAGGTCAAAGAACCAGAAGGATTTTAAATTAAATTAGTTAAGAGAATTTTACACCCTGATTTAGGTAGATATTTTTCTATTACTCTTATAGGATGGTTCCCATCAGTCTAGAAAATGTCCTTCAGTAACTCCGATTAGTTAAAAAAAGTTTATTTTTTTGTCCAGAGAACTCCCCATCAAAGTCATGCTCTTTCCTCATGACCTCTTCCTTTTCACTAAAAAAGGTGAGCAGAAGGGCTCTCCCCAGCAATGGAGTTCCCTTCTTTCTTTCTCTTTTGAAACTGTGCTTGTCAGAGTCATTAGCCATTCCCTATGTCTTCCAAAATAGTAACTTAAGGGGTCTCATTTTGCCGTCCTTGAGTTGTAGTCAAACCAGCTGAGCACTCCTATGTTCCCTCTCCTAACCCACACCATTGCCATTCCCTGGCCTTTCTGCTGACCCCATGCTCAACCTTCTCAGCATCTGCAGTGAGCTGCTCCTCTTGGGTCTGATATCTGGTTGACAGATGGCCCCAAGACTCCAGACCACAGCTTCATCTTTTCACTAACTCCACTTTCTCAGGTGGCCTCTTCCACTTGTGGGCATAAATATACTCCATGTGATGATATCTTTACCCTTGACTTTTCTTTTAAGCCTGAATATCTAATTGACTTTTCCAAATTATCATGTTCAAAAAAAGAACCCACTCTATCTCTTCCCGGCGTTACTTTTTCAGTTTTTGCATGTCTGCTGCATTTTTACCTTTCTCAGCTCAAATGCCACCTCCTTGGAGAAGCAGTTCTCCAAGAATGTACCTAATATTTTACTCATTGCTCATCCAGTCACTCTCAGTCCCATTGTTCTAGTTTAGTTCTTTCATGGCTCATGTAGGCTTTCAAAGGCATACATATTCATATATTTTATGAAAAAGAAGAGAACATGCACTCTTGGTGTTTTCCTGGTTTATGTGTGGCAGATCAGCACTGATAGATGCTCAAAAATTCAGATTCTTTTTCTCTGAGCCAATGGAAGAGTCTGTCTCCCAGCCTTCTGTAGTGAAATTGGTCATGTGACTGAAAATGACCAAAGGCAATGCCTGCCTCTTCTACACTTGTTCCTCTTCTCTCTTGTAGCTGGAATCAAAGGCTATTGAAAGTGCTAAGCCACACGATGAAAGGAACATAGAACCTTTAGTCATCTTCTGTTGGAAGAATTTCTTAACCTTTATCAAGATTTAACAGCCCAGACTAATATTTTTTGAAATTAGATGTGCTAGGCTACATAAAATGAATGAAGAAAGATTGAAGAGACTTTTCCATTCAACAGAAATTTGTTGAGCACTCCTTAAGTACCATCCTGGGCAGTTAACTAACTAGACATATATATGCTCTAGGGAGTTTAAATTTATTGGGGAGAAAAAGGAAATAAACCAATAATGAACACACTTATATCATAATGCATTAGATGACCACAAGTGTTGTAGAGAATTATAAAACAGGACAGAAGGAAATGGAGTGCAGGTGGCTTCAGGATAAAAGAGAGGACCAGGGCTTTTCTGAGAAAGTAGCATGTAATGAAAACGGGAAGTATGTGAGGAAGTGAGACAGGCAAGCTTAGAGCAGAGGAGGAGAAAATGGAGTTAGGAACTTGAGAGTGAAAGGAAATATGACTTAAGGCCTTATAGATAATAGTGAAGAAAGAGGACTTTGAGTTCTATTCTGAGGACATTGGAAAGCCATGAGAGGATTTTGAATACAAGAATTAGCTCTATTTAACATACATAAAAACAAGATATCTAATTGTTCTGTGAAAATTAGAGTGCTATAGGGGCTAAGGGTAGAAACTGACACCAGCTAGGAACAATTTCCATAATTGAAGAGTTATAAAGATTTTCTAGGCCAAGATGATAGTGATAGGCTGATACATGATCAGATTTTTGTTAATTTTTGGTAAGAGAGTCAACATATTTTCTAATAGTTTGGATATGGAGCAACCTATTAGAAAAATAAAAAGAAGCTTTAAGGATGAATCCAAGGTGTTTTGGCCATAGCAAGTAAAGAAAAAAGTGAGCCTTCACTTAGATGGTGAAGATAAAGGCGGGGTAGATTTGGAATTGGGATTTGGCACATTAAGTTTGTGATGGCTATTTAACTCCCAAGAGGACAAGAGGACTTAATTGTGGATGGGATACCATGCACAGCAGTGCATGCTGCCTGGTAGATAGTTAGGTTCATGTCAGCATTGTCCCAGGCATTCCCACTGAAAATGACCCTAGATATAAAGCAACTAAGCAGCAGTTGGTGTATTAAAATGGACATTATAGAAATGTAAGTTTTAAAATGGGTAGTATAAAGTTTGACTTCTTTTATTGTTTTGCTTATAAATTATGTGTTTTCATGAGATTAAAAACTGAATCTTTAAATTAAATGCTTATTTTAATTTTAAATATTTATTGACATTTTAAAATGTATACTTGTAATAAGCTTGAGTTATGTTGTAATTTTTTATAATGGTTATATCTCCCTAAAATAAGCAACTACATATTAGAGCACAGTATACATTTAAATTTTGTTTTGTCAAAGGGAAAGAACTTATAATGCCTTGACGCTTTAAGAGAATTCTCCTTAGAAAGATAATAGTTATGTGCAGTTTAAAGTATTTGGGATCATTATTCATATGTAAGGTGCAGAATAATTTAAAACATTTTCTGTAACATAAAGATATAATCTGCCCATTTTATAATTTACTATCAAAGTACTAAGGTATTCAGTAGCTTTCATTAAATAATGATATGGTAGTATTTATGCTATTAACTTTTAAGAAGGAAGATCTCCATGACTTTACAGTAAATGTAAACATTAGTTTTAATGCACTATTTATTTTGGGGGGGTGTTCCATGAATAAATACATCATCTAATTAGTAGATTAGATTTTCCATTTATTTCAGATTGTCTTTAGTGCCCTTGCATGTATCTTTCTGTAACTCTAAATTTGTTTAGACACTTTGGGTTTGTTCAGCAGCTGTCATCTTCCAGAAGGTGTTCTGATTTGTTTTTGGTCAACTTGCAACTAAAATTATGGAGAGGCTTTCACATTGGTCACAGACGATGCGTAAAGGATTTTCAATTCCAGTGCTTCATAGACTCACTGAGAGACAGACAGTTGCCCTTCTGGGGCTATAACCATTCTTCATTCTCTTTTAATTATCTAGATCCTTAGTAATAACCACAGTGACCTACAAGAAGGTATTGTTGGACATATTATAATTATATATAGCAATTATGTCTAGTGCCAACAATGCATAAAAATCCCATCTATTAACTAAGGTTATTAAAAATGAAACTAGGTTCATCTCTCTTAAGACATAGTTTTAGTTTTTGAAAAACCAAAACATTTGGTTTTGTATATAACTTTTTCTGGAGTATATTATTATGATAAGGAAGGTCGATTTCCATGGAATCACAATACATTAATAATATTCCAGCAAATATAGAAAACACTTCTCACTCCATCTTCTTTTGTTGCATGCTGGTATTTCCTATTATCTACTGTGTAATAGAAAGGGAAATGGAAGTTCAAAGCAAAGGTTAATCTTTATAATGTAGAATGTCAGGAAAGGTTGTTTAGGACGGGTACTAATACACCTCTTGTTCTCTTTGACAGTTTATTCAGTATTTCAAACTACATTATATTCACACATACTCATAATTTTGTTTAAATAACTAGAAGTGGCAAGATTAGATGAGTATGGATAATCAGTAGCTCCAGTAATTTCTGGCATTACTTGATGGGTTGTCTCACCTAAACTTGCTAAGATTGTTTTCTTTCATTTATTTTAAATCAAAGCATATGGAATGGTATGCCATAAAATTTTTCTTGTTATTCACAATTATATGATAAGTGGGTTGTAAATAGTGCTTGTGCTGATGGGTCTAAATCTTAAAACAATTTTGGAAATCTTTATATGGCTATCACTATAATGATATTGTCATATTGGTTTATATCATTAATTTTTTCATGTTAATAGTGCTTTTATAATCCAATGGAAAGTAATAAAACTTTTTATTAGACATATACAGTCACCATAAATAACAATGTTTGTGCTCTGAATTCAAATTTAATTTAAAACCGCTGACATTATCCCAAGGCCACGGCCATTAATCCAGAGTACCTCGTAAAGTGGGACATTTTAACTTTCATGACTGTGAGCACCTCAAGTTCAGCAGCTCTGAAAGCCAGTTCTCTTTTCCCACCATCTCCTTCCCTCTGCCTTTGCCTTCTTTCTCCAATTTTAGTTAGCGTCACTATCATCATATAGTAACCTAAGAAGACCTGTGGATGTTCTTGATGTTCTCTTACCACTTATTTATTTCACTCAGCTGATCACTTAAGCCTGTGTATTCTGCATCTAAAGTTAGTTGTTTAGCCATTCGCTTCCTTCAAAGTCTATTATCTTTTGTTTAGGCTCTCCCAAAAAACTTCCTGCTCGTCTCTGCCTCTAGTCATTTTTTCAACTGGAATTTGTCATCTCTACTACCATCATCATAACCTTACTAAAATAAAATCTGATACCTTATTTTTCCCTTAAATCTTTTTCTTCCAAGCATTGAAGACACATTTGCTCTCCCCAGTGTAGCTCCAACCTGTGTTTCTAGTTCCATTAACAGGCCCTGGAGTCAATGAAATTCTTCCTTTTGTTTATACATTGACTCATGTTTCTTTAACTAAAATGCATTTTATCTGTGTTTTTTTCTATTTGTGAAATTGTCAAGCAACCTAAAGTATATTCTAATCCCTGAACCAAATCTTTCTGTTCTTTTGGTATTAGGTACATAATATGGAGAATGTATAATATAGGTACGTACATAACATATTCTTTTGAATCCCAGTGGCTTATTTGTGAGTTTATGTCTCTCAAACCCCCAAGAACTCTTGGGGGCACAAATTATAAAAATATTCTGTGAACTTGTAGTTATATAGCCAACTTAAAAATGTAGTATCTACTTATAGCCTAGGTATCACTCACTCTCATACTGTGCTTTAAAGTTAATTTAGTTTTATAAACTCTACTTCTACAATAACTAGACTTACTTCCTTCATATCAACAAGGTCTAGTTCCTTCACATTCTTCAGGAAGCATAAAAGAGGCCCTGTTAATACAGCCTGTCTTATCTGGCTGACTTTCTAGGTTTTTACTCCTGATGGCTGGTATTCTTAGCAATCATCTCCCCATTATCCTATGTACTTTCTTCTCTCACTTTATAGACACTTATTTTTGTTTGTTTGTTTAAGTATCTCTAAGACTCTCACAGGATTCCTGACTCTGCTGTTTTTTTTTTTTCTCACCTATTTTCCTTTCTTGACATGATTCTGAGTTTTCACAGCTAAGTAACATTCATCTTCAACTCGTTAACTTTGAAACCTAGGCTTTCGCTCCATCATCTCCCAGTTCTATGCCCTCCCTGTCCAACCAGAGTTTCTTGGCACTCTGTTCCACATTACTCTCTACTTGGGAGGTGAGAATACATCAAACTTAGTTGTCCAATCATTTACTTCCCTCGAAGTAAATGTTGAAGAATGTTTTGTGGGGAAATTGACAACAAATATAAATTTAGAATATATTGTCCCTCTGGAATGAATCCATAGGCTTAGGACTTTTTAGTGGATGAATATGTAAGAAGGAAAATTTGCATTCTAGGGACCTTTGACATAGGAATGTTAGGATTGTGGAGAATGGACTGGCAAAATATAGTTAAAGTCTTCTCACCTTTCCAATCAGACCACTAATGAGGAGGAAGGGCACTGATTTTGTCAAGGTCAAGGGTACAATGGCTAAAACTTGGAGCTTTATATGAGAGGATAATAAGTGGTCTTGAAATTAGACATAGTTTTTTTTTTTCTTTGTATACTTAATTCAACAGTTTCATATTTAAATTTCTATCATAGATTTTTAAAATTGTGAGAGAGAGAGAGAAAGAGAGAGAGAGAGAGCTATTTATTTATTTCTGTGCATCATTTTATCATTATTCTAGGGTGATCTAGAGACTCATTATTGACTATGGGCCTAGGAGAAATGAATGGAAGAGTACTGATATTATTTATTTAGGCCTTAAGGTGAGTTTGGAGGAAACCGGGCAAAAGGAGTCCAGAAGCTGTCACATCAGATAGTGAACTAGAATGTTGTTTTTGCATATTTTCCTCAGAATAAGATAACAGATGCCTGTGCAAAGATCTTGGCCCCCTAGTTTCCAAAGAGCTCCAGTTCCTAATCACATCAGAGCAATTTTAGGATGGAGAACTATTTAAACAGTGTGTATAGCAAGGGTAATAAAACACATGGATTATGATAGAGAACTGTAGGCTTTTCCTATACAAAATTTGGGTAACTTTGGGGAAGGGGGAGAGACTTTTACCATTGTAGAAAAGGTAACTGTTCTTTTCTGATCTCAACATGAAGTTCTATACTCAATATTCCAAGGTAACTTATATCCTAAATTCTTGAGGATGCCGCTGACAAGTTCTATATCTTTCATGTTGTTATGCTAAATTGGGCTAATATCAATGATTTCTTAAGGAGCCTGACAAGCTTATCTTTGGTGATAAGTTATGTATTACTTATCTCACTTAAGTAATAATATGGAATATTTCTCAAACTAGCAATATAACAACCTAAGAAATTATGATCTAGGAATCTAGAAATAACTTACTTGCATTTTATGTACATTAATCCTTCAGGAAACCCAAATAACTAAGACAACACTTGGTGAAAATATACATGTATTTATAAAACGTTTTAGCTTTTCTTCCTTATATTTTCTCATGTAAACCATGGTTGAGAAAATGACATAATAACGCCAGCAATTCTCTTCAGAGGTAGCTGTCTGTGGTATGTCTTAAGAACTACTTTGTATGTATATGTATGTATTTATGTTTTGATTGTGTTACTGGAGGATGAACCCAGGGAATTCTGCCTCTGAGCTTCACCCCAGGCCTATTTTTTATTTTTATTTTGAAATAGGGTCTTGTTAGGTTGATGAGAGTCTCACTACTTGCTAAGGATAGGCATGTGTCTGTATCTAAACACAGTGATTGAGAAATGAGTATCACAATTTCTTCATGACAATTTTGAAAATTTTTTTTTGTGTGTGTAAAGTGTACTGAAGTACATTAACTCTGGTTATTTAGTATTTAAAGTTGAGTATGCTTTTTTACTTTTTGTGCTAGGTAGAGAATATACATTTATTTTAACGGTTATCTAAATCCTGAACTGCATACTGAATCTTAGTTTTTCAGATAATTTTATTGGTTTTCATCTTTCCTATTAGTTATCTTGCTATTCACTCTTTTTTCTTTTTTTAAAAGAAACCAGTAAGAGAGAAATCCTAAAAACTTTAATAGATTTAGATACTAAATATTATTTAATAGATTTAGATACTAAATGTATTTAATTATACTATTTAATAATTAATAGACTTAGATAATAAATCAAATGAAGAATTGGGCTGTTATTAAAGTGATTTAAGAATTACATACATTTAATTTTTCTTAGTTATTTCCAAAGTGATTTTTCATTTAATAGTAGCTTTTACCCAGGCATAGTATATAGTAAATATACCCTTTCTTTTCACTTTAGAAATTAAACTTTTTATACCAGTAGTCATGGCTGAGATTTATTTATTTTCTTATTGCTTTATTCTACCACAAAGGCAATGTTACAGTTGGCTCTGGAAAGTCCCCCGAAGACTTACATGTTGAAACCTTATTCCCTAGTACAGCAAGGTGTAGAGGGGATTAGCTCTCTGCAGGTTGCTCTGATCTTATCTGTGACCTAGTCCATTGCTGGCCACATAACCGAGTGCACTATTGGGAGGTGGTGGAAACTGTAGGAGGGAGGATCTAGTTGGGGTAAGCAGGTTACTGAAGGTGTGTCACAGAAAGATGTATCTTGTCCCAGGCTGCCTGCTCCCTTCCTGGCAGTGATGAGTGAGCAGCTTAGTACCAGCTCCTCCTTTCCTCCATGATGTTCTGTCTCATTACGGGCCCAGAAACAATGGAGTCAGCTGACCAGGGACTGAAGTCTCTGAAACCTTGAGCCAAAATAAGTTAATTTCTCAGGTATTTTGTCATAAAGACAAAAAACTGACTAATATAGTCATTTAGCTAAAAGTATAGATTTGAAATAGTAAGCTAAATATAAGTATGGTTTATGAACTACTTTACCAGTCTCTTTTTACTTAAGAGGTCAGCTAATATTTGTGCCTAAATCTCAGAAAATGCTACTACAAAGATCACAATGAACATTTGTCAAGAAGTTGAGCTAATCATATTAAAGGCTTATCACATACAGTCTCTTTTAATCATCATGAAAATTTCTTTAATATGGTAATATTATTTGCCCACTGTAATGATGAATGATCTAAAATTTTGAAATGTTTGGTACTGTATTCTTTATTGATTATTTTATGCTACATCTCACTTTCAGCGATTTTTTTAATTAAAAGATATAACCTTAGGGAACCAAGGTATATTAGTGGTTTCAATTAAAAGTATTGATAAGTACTAGACTGTTTTCAAATCCTGGACATTCTACATACTAACTCTGTTGATCTAGTTACTTAACCTATTTATCTCTATTTTTTTATGTTAGCCCTGTGACCTTGGATAAATGATTCAACTTCTATTTCTTTACCTATAAATATATAATTATTCTATATATAACCCAAAGACTGTTGTGATTTCTAAGTAGATTGATATCTAATCTAGCACATGGTAGGTACCATATATAAATGTTTGTTTAGTCATTAGAACTTGAAAGTCTAAGTAGAATGGTTAAATTATATCACTTTGATGAGAAATTACTACAGGTTAAAATACAATTTTTCCACAAGAACTATTTTGTACTTGAAGCTGGCAGAATTTTATACTTAGAAATTTTCAGATACTGCCTAGGAATTTAGTCATATGAACTTCAAAATGTAAACAAGTTTTTTTAGATTATTTACTTTGATACATTTAAATTTAGTAATTAAGAAATACCATGATATTATTCTAGCCTAGAGAAATAAAGCGTCCACTTACATTCTACATTGTCAAAATGTATTTAAAGTAGTTACAGTATACATTTAATACAGTCAGGTAGAATAAAATTATTTAAGGTAATTAGCTGAGAAATGACAAAAGAAAAATAAAAATCACAATGACAGCTTATTCAAAATATATATCAATTGATAACTGTCCATTTTCTAGAGAAAGATGATAGTTTTGATGCATTTGTCACCTATTTTTTTAAAAAAATAAGTCTACCATCTTAACATTCTTATTTTTAGAATCCCTGGAAAGAAGACATTAGGTGTGAAATTGAGCTTTTGTGCTCAAACAATAACTTAGCCTTTGACAAAACCTCTGCTTACCTTAGAAGTCGCTTGTCTTAGAGCTAACAAACCTGGCTCCTAGATTCCACTGGTCCTGTTTTCATTTCAACCAGAAGACATTACTCTCTTCTGAAGCACCATCAAAGATTGTCCACATGAAGATACCAAACCCTTTTTTAAAATATTTTTATCGGTGCCTTATAGAGTCACATCATCGTGTAGTTCATGGTGATAGTGACATGCATACAACACTTGGTGGGTTGTCCCCCAGGTCCCTCCCCACTCCCCCCTTCCCTATTCAGGATATTGAGATTGGCTTGTTATTCTCACATATGTACCTAATGTCAATTGAAGGGATTCCTTTATTGATTCTCCCTCCCCCACTCCTTCCCCTAGACCACCTCCCTGGCTCCACTGGAGTTTCTCTTCCATTATCTGAAATCCTTCTGGTAAACCTATTACTCTCTAGCTTCTGGAAATGATATAAAACATATGACCCTTCACTTTCAGTGACTAGTTAATCTTAATTTAACATTCTCCAGGTCCATTCATTTTCCTGCAAATAACATAATTTTGTCCTTCTTGATTTCTGAATAGAATTCCATTGTGTGTATATCCCATAATTTTGTAATCCACCTAAACTCTTTAAGGAGGATCATAAACCCTTTTCTTATTATGGTTCTTGCTTTCCTTTCCAATTCTGTTTCCTCACACTTGGTTCTCTAGATGTATCAGCAAAGAGACTTCTTCAAAACTCAGCACTTAAACCCAATACAGTAGATCACTTCTTACCACTGTTGGATTCAGCTCTGCAGTGCTGCTTCGGGTGGTTCAAGTGAGGCCATTCACTCCAGCCTGGTCTGTCAGCCACCAGTGCAGTCTGTGGTGTCAAGTTCAAGAAAACTTACTGACAGGTGTTTCAATCTTCTACTCTTCTTTCTCCGCTCTGCATGTGATGTTTCCTCTAGACTTTCTTCATAAGTTATCTCTCTCTTCTTTCTCTCTGGATTTTCTTATGGTTTAATAGTTGTCAAGAATATTCCAAACAGTGCAAATCACTATTTTATAAAAATCAAATCATATATTGTAGTTATACATTTAACATTTGAATATCTGAATTTTCTATTAGCTATCAGTTTCTTTGGCAAAAGGACCAGGCTCTTTATTACAGTATTCTAGTTTGTAGTCTAGCTGGCTAGCCGGTGACAGGTGACAACATAGTTGAACATTTTTATTTGATGAATGAATGATACAATTCCTAGCAAAAGGTGAGTCTGCAGGTTTTAGGTTTGTTTGTTTATTTATTTATTTATTTATTTATT
>PVLC010003926.1:53248-91115 GCA_004027655.1 Graphiurus murinus | reverse complement strand
TATTGGGATTACAAGTGTGTGCCACCACTCCTGGCTCACTTTCTATTCTTTTGTTTCTTTAGAAGAGCAAAAATTTTTAATTTTGATGAAGTACAGTTTATCAATTTTTGCTTTAACAAATTGTACATTTAGAGTCATTTCTCAGAAATCTTTGTCTAACTCAAGATCACAAGATCTCCTACATTTTCTCTGGAAGGGTATTTTTTATTTCATTTTTTGATTTGGATTGACATTTAGGTCTCCTACCTTTTTATGTTATATTTTGTATATAGTAAAGGTATAGATAAAGTTTCTTTGGGATAGTTTATAAGTGGAGAGATCAATATTTTAAGAGAATATTGTGGTGGAGAAAATGCAACGTCTCCACCCACCATTTACTTTTCCTTCTAGGCTCAGAGGAAGACTATAGTTATCAGTTTCCATGTAGATAGGTTGGTGTAATAACCGACTTTCAATCTGTACAATGTGGACAGAAATAATGTGCTTTCTTCTAGACTTTACCATAAAACTCTTTGTATTGTTACCCACACTTTGTGTGTGTGTGTGTGTGTGGTACTGGGGGTTGAATCCAGGGACATTCTACCTCTAAGCTACACCCCCAGCCCTTTTTATTTTTTGTTTGGAAACAGGGTCTTGCTAGTTCCTGAGAATCTCACTGTGTTGTTGAGGCTGTTCTCCAACCTGCAATCCTCTTGTCCCAATCTCCCACGTACTGGGATTGCAGGAATGCACCACCAAACCTGGCTCACACTCCTTTTTATGCTACCTTTAATTGCCATGTATCAAAGATAGCACAGTTACAAGAAGGATCCTGGACTCCTGAATTACCACATTAGGGGGTAGGCATTGTTCTGGTTATCTACCATTAAAACTATCCCAAATGTGCATTACAAAAGGCAAGAAAGAAGAGTAGCTAGCCATTTAAAGGCTACTCCTGGATTCGCACAGCATCATTTCCACTATATTGAAGTGGCTACAGGGCCTGCCTTGATTTGAGAGAGAAATAAATGTACACTTTGATGGGAGAGTGAGGTCACACTGCCAAAGAGCATATGGTACTGATGACATTGCCGTTACCATCTTCGGAAATGCGGTAGTTCATATTCTCCCACCAAACACTTGATTGAACTGTAACATATATGAGGCATAAATTTATATATTATCCTAATCAATTGAGATTTGGGGTTGTTACAACAGTTTACCATCACTGCCATATATAATATTGCATCGATGGAGAAGGCTACCCTTTTGTCTCCTGGATTCATATTATGCCTCTTCTCAGTTTGAGTAAGGAAATGGTACCGTATCTTAAAAATGAGGATACCATAGTTCAAACAGCATATTTAGTCCAAGAAGATATCTTCAAGAAGATATCTGCTATGTTCACTTGCCAGGAAAATTGATGTACCAAGTTCTAGCTGCCAACTTGAAGGTCTGACTCTAGTTCCAGTGGGAAAGAATCACATTACGGGCACTATCGTGGGACAGGCAGAATTCCCATCTCCAGACATCTGGTGAGTTCAGGTCAAGGATACACTTCCAATCCCAAGTTCTATTTTGCAGATGTCAGAATATTACTTCCAACTCCAAGATGTTTTTGAAATGGGAATACCTCTGATTCCAAGGATAGTATGGGTTCAAGGACATTTTATATATTGCATTATTTATAAGCATCCCCAAGATTCTTAGAGCCCTTGATAGAAGCCCAAGAACTGCCCCACTTTGAGTTGAGTCTACTTCAAATAATTTGCATGGCAATGATATATTGGTCAGGGGTTCAGTCTTGTATTTCTACCTTCTAAGAATCTTGTTTCTGCTCTGAAGAGGCCCAAAGGACGGATATTTATGGCCACTCACTGGTGTTTCTCTAGTTTGTATGATGCCTAATAGAAACCCTTCTTGGATATCTTGCATATGAGAGTTTGGGAGGACTTGTCCACCTCATCAATGAGTAAGGTAGATGTAGATTCCTTGGTCAAACGTATCTATGTTTAAACACAGACAATCTTTCTGACCATGTCAGTCTGCATTGAGATCAGTCTTCCAGGCTGATGTAAAAAAGAGTATAGCTTCTGTTTTAGTGCCAATAATTTAATGCTAGAATTCATAAACTTCTCATGGCCTTTTCATAGTGTTTTAGTTCACTTCGTGCTGCTATATCAGAATGCTCAAGCCTGGGTAATTTCAAAAATAACATAAATTTCTTTCTTTTTTTTTTCCGTGTGTGTGTGTGTGTGTGTGTGTGTGTGTTGCTGGGGATTGAACCTAGGAGCAGTCTTCCTCTGAGCTATACCCCCAGCCCTATTTTACTTTTTATTTTGAAGCAGAATCTTGCCAAGTTGCTGAGGGCCTCACTAAATTGCTGAGGCTGGTCCCAAACCTGTGATCCTCCTGAATCAGCCTCCCCAGTACTGGGATTATAGGCATGCACTAAAGTGCCCAGCTAGGAACAGAACTTTATTTCTTATTGTTTTGAAGGCTAGGAAGTCCAAAAACAGGTTTGGGGTTGTTGAGTTTTCTAGATGGGAACTTACATGTGGCATCCTGTGAAAGGGAAGAATGCTGCTTCTCACATGGCAGTGGAGTAGAAGAGCAGAGAGAGGGAGAGGGACAAAGAGAGGGGGAGAAGGAGGGGGGAGGGAGGAGAGGGGAAGAGGGAGAAGGGGAGAGGGGAAGGGGGAGAAGGGGAGAGGGGAAGGGGGAGAAGGGGAGAGGGGAAGGGGGAGAGGACTTACTCACAAAGTCCCTTTATAAAAGCATTAAACTCACCTGTGAGGGCAGAATCCTCATGACCAAATTTCCTCTTAAAGGCCCCCTCTTTTGATACTGTTAGAATGGCAATTAAATTTCAACATGAAGCCAGGCAAGGTGATGTATGCTCCTAATCCCAGTACTTGGGAGGCTGAGACTGGAGGATCCAGGTTCGAGGCTAGCCTCAGTTACTTAGTGAGGCCCTCCACAACTTAGTGAGACCCTGTTTCAAAATAAAGAATAAAAATAGGATTGGGGGCATAGCCTGGGGGTAGAATGCCCCTAGGTTCAATCCCCAGTACTGCAAAAAAAAATTTTTTTTCAACATGAATTTTGGAGAGAGTAAACAGTCAAACCATAGCGGTGGGCACAAGGAGTGCTGGCTACAAAGGTTTGTGATCTGTACATAAAACATTGTTCTTAATAGGGATCAACGTTTGGTTTAATGCTTTGCTGTTGCTACTTCAAAGCCCTTAATAGTTTTACTTTTTTATAATGCACTGGGACCTGCACATTAGTTGGTCCTGGGTACAAGAACCATCATTCCTTTAATTTGGCCAATCCATAGTTGCCTAATGATACTCCACACTATTTCTGATGACTCAAGGGTAAAATTTATCTGAATGAAATCTGGGACTTGTCACAGTTGTGAAAATAGGTGACACTGATAAAGGCCAGAAGTTTTAGAATCCAAAACAATGTATCTCTGGATGTTATAATTCTGTTATACTCTATTATATTTTATTCTGTTTATCCATTCCACAAATAATTATTGAGAACTCTCCAGGAACTAGGGACACAGCTCAATAGACAACTGATCAGAGGCCACATGGGGAGTGTTGGTAGAGGAGTTTGGAGAGGTATGCTGTGGACTTTTAGGCCATAAGTATGTTGGTCACAAACATTGTGTTCCTTCTTAGATTTCCTTCTGGACCCTTAGCTGCTTTTTCTACCACAGCCACCACTGTACTTGCCTGAAGTTTTTTGGTTCTCTGTCTGAGGTCAACTAATGTGTCAGCCAGAGAGTTCTAAGTCCTCCTCCTTTCTATGGCCACACAGCTCATCCAAGTAGTCATGCACATCTGGAGTTTCTGGCTTCTGTTCTGCTGGACTTGGGGAAGACCCAGACCATAGAACATGGGATCAGACACAAAAATAAGCTGTCAAAAGGGCAAAATGATTCAATTTTAAATACAGGGAATTTCTTTTTACCAATAGGGAAGTGATAGAAGGAGCTAGGCAGATAAATTTCCTTCTCTTCCTCCAGCCCAGGGACTGCTTCTGAGACAGATTTTCCTTGCTGTTCTGCATGTTGGAGGTATAAAGATATTTCAGCTCCTAGGAAAACAAATGGCTTGGCTGTAAAATTAGAGACAAGGAGGTATGGGGAAGAGGTATATGATTAGATCCAAGGGAGTGAGCCCAAAGGGTATGGATCATGAAATGTGTATAGTGCAGAGGATACACTCAACAATCAGAAAGACCATATGATCCATCCTATCAGTATTAGTCAGCCTATCTTCAACCACAGTAGTGCTTGCCTAAAAGGTCCATGAACAGAGCGATCATGATAACAAGAATGAAGTATGCATGACCCAACACTACGAGCAAGCATCTCTTGCTAGTGGTCCTCAGGGACCACCATAGGGCAGATGCACTCACGGGCCTTAACTCAGAGCTTGTTAGCTATTCCAAGCATGGTGTGTGCTTTTCCCTGCTCTCTCATCTTAACTCATGGCCTACTAACTACTAAGAGAACGATAGGTGCTTTTCCCTGCTCCTTCACCCACTAACTCTCAAATAGTTTTATTGGTCTCAAAAATCTAGATGCATCATTAAGGCCAGGATAACCTTGTGATGACTCTCCAAGGACAAAAACATGAAGGATAAAGCTGTTGAGGAGTCACCAAAACAGCAAATTCCCATGGTGCTTAATTTGTTACTTGTCATGATTTGTTTTCTTCCACTCCCCACCTATGTGTTCTCTTAACAGCTGAGCAACTCACTCATCCTTATCACAAGACAGACATTTATACAGGATGTAATATCAATATAAGAGACGTATATTTGGCACCAAGATGTCTGGCTAACTATCCCTCCCTCAAGGTTAAAGTGCTCACCCAGGAAAATAAAAACATCTTTTAAAACACCTACAGTCAATGAATATTCTTAAAATCTAGCTCATACTACCATCCTTTCCCACAAATAAAACTAGCATTCTCCTTTGCCTTGAGAGTGAGCCTGACATTTCCTGTCCCCTTCTCAACTAGAAGCCCTAATAAAAGTCTTACCTGTAAGTTTACTCTCATTTCTACAATCACTAAGTCAAAGTTCCTGTGTCCAGCATCCTTTTGGGGTGTTTTACAAATACATGGGTAAGTTTTTTGTTTGTAACAATGACAATGATGAAAGCATTACTGCTGACTTTCATTCAACCAGGTCTAGGGATGTTATATATTCTGCAAAGCAAAGGACAGCCCTTCATAAGAATCAATAGTAATATGTCTTACATGACTTTCATCTGTCTTTCTGAAATCTCATGTAGGTGATATATCTGTTAATAATGATCTGGTCTGATACCCTGACTTCCTTTTATATAAAAATTCTAAGATTTCTTTTGGCATTGTTTAGATAGAGATTGCATGCTCCACTAATAATAATGAAGAGACTAGTGTGCTTTGTTTATTTAGAACTTTATGGAGAGTTAATCGCAATTTTAGAAAATCACATCAACTACTTTACTCTGCTCATGGTATTTTTGTTACTTATATAATTCATGTATTGTCAGCAATATAGAGCATAGTCTGAATATGTATTTGAGTTGATTCTACAGATAGATACAAACACTTGATTGCTTCACTGATCTTCTATATTTCATGGAGAAATAATATTTTGTTATAAATTACCTTCCCTTCTCATATTTTTTAAAAACTTACTTTATTTTTATACTTTTGTTGGTGCATTGTAATTATATATCATAGTGAGATTCAAAGAGATGCATCAGTACATGCACACATCGCTTGATGTATTTGCCACAGCATCTTTTTCTTTTCTTTATATTAAATTGAAGCATTTCTATGTATATTGATTTAATAATTATATTTGAAAGTAATGTTATTACTCATTTTACTTCAAGATAATTATAATTTCATTTCCAGATTTTTGTTATAAAAAGAGAAGTCTGGAGTCTTATAGGTTGAGATCAACTAGGGTATAATCACGTTTGTTAAGAGTGATTTCAAAACATGGACAAGGGCCAACATAAAGAATTCATCCACTTATTCATGTATGTATGTGTGTATTTATTTATTCATTGATTTATTTATTGATTGATTGACTACAATTACATAAAGGAAACCTAGGCGACCTGGGTCGGAGGTGCTCTTTGGCAGTCAACCCAGACCGGAACCTTGGCGCGGTGACGCTGGTTTCCGGCGGGCTGTTTAGAGCGCCGAACAGCTTTGGGCCAAAGGACCATGAGAGGGCCGGAGCCGAGTCCCGAAGCTACCATGGAAGGAGACGTGCTGGACACGCTGGAGGCGCTGGGGTGAGTGTTCTTGGGGCACCTTTCCCAGGAAGGCGTACCCTCTTCCTCCGCTTGGCTGCTGCAGCCTCCGGCGCGTGGGCCTCCGCTGGGCCTGGGCGGCCGGGTGCAGGCCTCCCGCTCTGCCTCGCTCCCTCCGGCGCCGACGGAGTTAAGCCGGGGGCGGGAGAGAAATCCGTTTAGAGGGTGGAGCAGGGCCGGAGAGCTGGGGCGCGGGGCCCCCTCTTTCCAAACTCCTCGCTTTGAAACTGCAGCCCGGCTCCAGGGGCCGGCGCCGGGTCGGGTCTCTGCGTGCGGGTGCCCGGCCCCCGGCGGTACTTATGTTGACGTACTTTTCGCGCCCAGTGGGGAGGTGCTGGAACCTGAACTGTGGCTGGAGGGCTGTTGCCTCCTGCAGTGTACAACCACGGCTCACTTGGAGTCTCAGGAACCAATCACTTCTGCTTCTTTGACAGGAGAAGTCCGTCGAGTCCACACCTTCAACCATTGCATTCATTAGTACCTATTTACATGCTAAGCAGAGAGAAAAGACAGTTTCCACAGTATTAATTTACATAGTGGGAACTACAAAGAGCCTCCTGTCTACTATTTATAATTCAGTGTGCTAAGTGAATTCCATAGGGTGGAGCTAGGGGGAGATCTGTTTATGCAACAACACCCCCTCCCCCATCCTGTTTTTCCTCATAGCCCCTTCCCGAATTATTATCTTGTCCCGCCTATTTGTTTCTTGAACTTCACTCCTACCTTTTCTCCCTCCTTCCTCAAGTCAGCTCCGTGAAAAAAGGTGCTTTGCCTATTTTATTCACTGATAATACGCCCAGCCCCTGAAATGGGGTCAGTCACAGTAAATAGTGGTTGAATGAAGGAGTAAATGAATAAATTAAAGTTCAAAGGAGAGTACACAGAAGTAAGTATAGGGCCAGATAGTTAAGAGTAAGGAAACAAAAACAAAACTGTTAACTAAAGAGGTTGAAGCTTGTTTGCTCTGCTAAATGTCAGTTTGTTTCTTTCTTTTCTTTTTTTTTGCGGTACTGGGGATTTAACTCAGGGCATTCTTACCTCCGAGCTATACACCCAGCTCTATTTTTTATTCTTTATTTTGAAACAGGGTCTCACTAAGTTGCAGAGTGCCTCACTAGGTAGCTGAGGCTGGCGGCGAACCGGGATCCTCTGGTCTCAGCCTCCCAAATGCTGGGATTACAAGCATGCACCACCATGCCCGGCTGCATGTCAGTTTCTGAATGGGGTCATCTGTGCCATTACTGTGCAATGTAGAGTTTGTAATCCTCATGCCCCTCTTTATTTTTTTTCTAAAAACTGCATTTGCTTCTCCAACTGCTCTGATAAAACCTTTGCAGTGATCCAGTATTTCAGAACCTTGCACTTGATCCTGAATAAATATTTGTTAAATGAGAGAACAGCTAGCAATTTCCCCTCCCCCCTTCTATCCCCCTGCCCTTCCCCTTGGTACTGGGGTTGAACCCAGGGGCATTCTACTTCCAAGCTACACCCTCAGCCCTCTTTATTTTTTGTTTTGAACCAGAGTCTTGTTAGGTTACCGAGAATCTCTCTCTGTTGCTGAGGCAGTCCTCGAACCTACCATCCTCCAGTCTCAGCCTCCTGAGTATTGGGATTATACTCAGCTATAGAGCTAGTGATTATTTAAGGGGCATCTTTTCACTTCTATGAAATTCCTTGGAAATTCTCAATTAACTTGGTTAAGGAAGTGACTAAGACAAGTTGAAATGTTTTTAAGTGTTTAGGCTGCAGTTTGAATTCCCAAGTAATCCAGGTAAGAATAGTGGGATTACAGACATCATTTATGAAGAAGGGAAAGACAGTGCTTTTTTTCTTCTTCTTTCATTCTTTGAACTTACAGGACTTTGTGATTAGTTGGCTATCAGAACTCGAATTCATTTCTTCGGTCAGTATTTATTAAACACCAATTGAAAAGATACACTGTGGAGTCTAAATTGAATAGGGAATTGAGTGAAAACAGGAGTGAGCTGATAAATACAGAGAATACAGAAGGACCAATGAAAGGAGGTAGTGATGAAGCCAAAGAGATATTGTAGGTGAGTGGTCAGAAAAGCAGTTTGAAGAGATAAATGGCAGGTTGTGGTTAAAGAATATGTTTGAATTAGTGATTTGGGAGGTTGTATCCATCAGCAACTTAGAAGAAAGAAAGTTTATTTTCTTATGGTTTCTGGCTCAGTCCATGTGGGGCTGGGGACTGCAAATCTCAGGGCATGGTGAAGGGAGAACACATGGATTGTGCTCACATCATGGAGGCTAGAAGCAAACGGGTGAACTGGGGGAGGAGGAACCATATAGATAATCTCCAAGGCTGCACCCCCAGGAGGCACTTCCTCCAGCCACACCCTACCAAGTACCACCCAGGTAAGTCCATTACAATGGATTTATCCACTTCTAGGATTACAGCCCTCATGACTCAATTATATCAACCCTGAATATTAATAAATGAGCTCTTTAGGGGACATTTTATATCTCACTATAGCAGATGGAGTGGGTCTAGTGAGAGCAAGGTCTGCAGGGTGACTGATTGACTTGGGACAGAGAATGTTGTAAAGAGGAAGTTAGGTAATTGAGAGCTCAGGGTATTATTGGGTTGTACATACGAGAACTTTGTATGTGTGTGCGGGGAGGATACTGGGGATTGAACCCAGGGGCATTCTACCTCTGAGCTAACTCCCTGGCTTGATTTAATTTTTTATGTTGAAACAGGGTCTCACTAAGTTGCTGAGGCTGGTCTTCTGTGATCTTCCTGTCTCAGCCTCCCAAGTTCTAGGATTACAAGCATGCACCACCATGCTTGGCTTACATATGGACTTTTAGACACTCCATTTAATGGCAAGTTTAGGGCTGGAGAGGGAAACTGATCAAAGGCAATGTTGAGGAGTATCCACGAGATCAATAAATGAAAACCACAAGAAAAAGAGGATGACTGGCCAGAACTTTGAGGAAGCAGCAGATATTTGTAAGATAATGGAGGAGAAGGAGTAATGATTTGGATGCTGTGTTGGAAAGTAAGGAGGACAAAAATCTTACCAACTGAACTTGGGAAATTTGAGAGTAAAAATAGCCAAAGCTAGAGGTGGTAGGAATAATCTTTCTGAGAAGAGATGTATGAGTTGTTTACAGGTGGAACCCAGTGGAAGAGTATGGGAAGCAGGGAAAGGTGGAGAGCTAGATCAAAGGCAAGGCCAATAGGATGGGTAAATGATAGGAGAAAAGCAAGGACCTCATATTTTTATGCTGGCTGATGAAAATAGAAAACAAAGTAAGTTAGACCCTGTATATCAGTTTGAGGAGAGTAGCCTACAGCTTTAATGGACTAAGGATGTGGATCACCTAGCTGGAAGTAGTATCAGACCAGCAACTATGATTCTAGTAAGAGGCCCTGACAGGGAGTCATTCGAAGTGTCTAGTGTTTGGAATAACAATAGCATTTTTTTCTTTCTTTTTTGTGGTACTGGGGATTGAACCCAGGGGCACTCTACCTCTGAGCTCCACCCACAGCCCTATTTTATTTTCCTCTTGAAACGGAATTTCACTAGGTTGATGAGAGTCTTATTTCTTGCTGAGGCTGTCCAACCTGTGATCCTTTTGCCTCAGCCTCCCAAGTACTGGGATTATGAGCTTGTACCACTGTGCCCTGCTAGCAGTGGCATTTTGCTAATTAAATAAGAGTATACAGAACAAAATAGGAGCGTGGCTATTCTTAGTAAACAATAGCAGTGTATTGGAAATTCAAGCATAAAATAAAGGTGATAAGCACATAAGCAGTTACTAAATGTACTGCAAATCAACTCTTAAATACTTGCCCTAGTTTCTCAGACTGCAAGAGAAGAATAGTGAGAAGTGATGATAAATATTGAGAGAGATTTTACTGAAAGTAAAAAAAAATACTCCAATATTATGCTTCTTAACCTCTGGTAATGTATTGACATCATAGGAATACAGGCACTCAGACCTCACTCCAGCTGTACTGAATTAGAATCTTTAACAAGGACCTTGGGAGATTCATATGCACATAAAAGTTTAAGAAGCACTGCTCTTACTATTTCCTTTTTTTTTGTACTAGGGGTTGAATCCAGAGGCATTCTACCTCCAAGCTACACGTGTACTCCAGCCCTATTTTATTTCCACTTTGAAACAGGGTCTTGCTAGGTTGCTAGGCTGTCCTTGAACCTGTGATTCTCCTGTCTTAGCCTCTCTAGTACTGGGATTATAGGCATGCGTCACCATGCTCAGCTTGCTCTTAATCCAGCAGGATGTTTTTAGGCACGTCTATTGTGTAAAACAACTAGATATGTTTCTGAATGGTGGTAGTCCAATAGGGGTTAAGAATGTAGGGCTGTAGAGGATATATGACTCAGTTCCCAGCCAGATGTTAGCTACAATGGTGGCAATCCTGGGGGAGTTATCTATCTCTCTCTTCTTCAGTTTCTTTATACATAAAATGAGGCTAAGGATAGTACCTATTGTATGAGATATTATGGTAATTAAATGAGGAACTATTCATATAGCATTTAGAGCTGACCTACCTAAGCAGATTATAGATGATAGTCACTGTTACGATTTTGTTATTAGGTGTTCAGGTTTGTTAAATGCATTTTTTCCTCTTTTTTATTTTAACCTTACTTGATGAGCTAAGGCATTAAGGATTATGAATTTTTTCTTTTTTCATGGTAAATTTAGTATTTCCACTGATATGATCGGTTATTGTTGCAATTGGCATTTCAGTGAAAAATATATCCACTACTGTGAATTAAATTTATTCAAGAGTTTAGGTTTTTTGTTTTATTGTAGAAATGAAAGAAATGGGGGGGGGAGTAAGACATTTATTATTAAATCTCAGTGAGAGGCACTGTAAGATCTGGAAGAAGGGAGCCGGGCGTGGTGGTGCACACTTGTAATTCCAGCATTTGGGAGGCTGAGACCAGAGGATCTGGGTTCGTGGCCAGCCTCAGCTACCTAGTGAGGCACTCTGCAACTTAGTGAGACATAGTTTCAAAATAAAGAATTAAAAAAAAAAAAAAAATAGGGCTGGGGGTATACTCGAAGGTAGAATGCCCCTGAGTTCAATCCCCAGTACCAAAAAAAAAAAAAAAAAAAAAAAATCTGGAAGAAGGGGTAACACATAGAGGCAACCATGGGCAGGAAGAGCAGAGACAGTGATCCAGTCCTAGCTCTGCCTTTTCCGGGCTATATCATCAGGGCCAGGTTATTTACTTAGTTTCCTTACAGATATTGACAAGAGGTTTAAGAGCTCACATGGAGTATTTGGGGTCAAATCTGGGGGTTAAATCCTAGTGCCATCACTTACTTGCTTATCTTAATGAGCCTACAGAATTAGTATGATATTAACTTCATAGCATTGCTATACAGATTCAACAAATTATAAATATGTGTGCCTAGCACTGGGTCTGGCCTTCTACTGAAGGTGGGTATTCTAATTCTTTTATTTTTGTGGGGCGGGGTGCTGGCTATTGAGCCCAGGGGCATTCCACCTCTGAGCTATACCCCCAGCCCTATTTTATTTTTTATTTTGAAACAAGATCTCACTAAGTTGTGGAGGGCCTCACTAAATTTCTGAGGCTTGGTGTGAACCTGCGATCCTCCTGTGTCAGCCTCCCAAGTACTGGAATTACAGGCATGCACCACCATGCCCCACTTCTTGTTAAGTGTTCATTTTTTTACCTTCAAAATGAGGATCTGAAAATACTTTTCATGAGATATAACTACAAAATTCAAAGAAAAATCAATGCAAATGACCTTTAAGCATACGCAGTGATATATAGCCTTGCTCATAGGAGAAGTATATGCTAAAACTATACAAAATGGTCAAAACATACAGACATACCAGATAGTCAAAAATCCAGAAGTTTGACAACTTTGGTGTATCAGGGAATTGGTACTCTGGTACCTTGATATCATAGCTTCTGCAGAGGAACGTTTAATAATATCTAGCAAAATTATATATCCATTTACCCTTAGATTGAATAATTTCACCTCTGTGTATCTATCCCAGATATACATTGACAGAAATTTGCCAAATTTAGTCAGGAGTAGTGGTGTACATCTGTAATTCCAGTACTTGGGAGATGGAGACAGGAGGACCACAGGTTCAAGGCCAGCCTCAGTAGCTTAGCAATACCCTCAGCAATTTAGTGAGACCCTGTCAGTGTATATCTGGGATAGATACAAAATTGCCAAATTGTAATAGCAAAATACTGGAAACAACCTAAGTTTCCATCATTAAAAAATTGATGAAGAAAGATATATCTGGGCAGTTAAGTACTATACAACTGTAAAAATGGTTAAATTATATCTCTAGGTACTGATCTTTATTATATGCAAATGTGTATATGTGTGAGTATGTATGTGTTTAAAGCATGGAGTAGAGCAGGATTTAGTAACTACCTTTTATCTTAAGGAGAAAAAAATATATTTGCATTTATATTAAAAAACATGGAAGGATAACTTGAAACTAATAAATATGGTTACCTATGGGGAGGCAGAGTAGAGGGAATAAGATAAGATTAAGATTGCAAACTAGATTTGTGTGAATGTACCTTATTTTGTAAATTAAACTTGAAAACCACATACATGTTTTACATAATTATAAGCAAAATTGAATAAAAATGTAATAAAAGCAAAAAAAATACTCTAAAAATTAAAAGCAAAATGAAAGAAGTGTCTATTGATATATTGAGTAAGTGGATTAATTGCATGGAAATGAACTATTTTTCTGTGCATCCTTCTGGAATGTATGCTAAATATTAAAAAATTGGATCACTGATCCAAATTGAATCAACTGAACAATTTATCTTAGATGTATTCAAGTGAAGAATTTTCCCTTAGATATTTTTACTAGAACATACTAAACATAAAGTCCAACGTTATATTTATTAATAGGAACGTCATATTAATTAATAGGAAATTGTTCTGATATGTGCAGTGAAAGGGACTAAAAGTCCAAACTTTTGGAACTAAAAGTTCCAAAGTGTGCCACATAAATTCAGCCAAATGTGAGTCAGCATGTCAAGACGAACTTCTTTCATGGTCTTACATTTTTCTTTACATTTGTTCCAATAGGACTCAATGTTTTGTGTGTGCACACCAATTGGTGACATGAAACAGATCATTATGGTAACCTGAGCATGTTGGAATTCAAGGAGAGGCTGAATGTTATTATATGCAGCCCATGAATCTGAGTAACCTTTGAATCGGAGTGAATGGTAGAACCAGGCTGAGCTATGCATTTGCAAAAATAGGCCATGAAGTTTGGGCAGAACACTTACCAACAATTTTCAAGTAAGCAATAGCCGGATCATAATAATATCTGTGATACCAGAATCCTGTATTTTCCTCTCTGAAGCACAGCTGCAATGATAGTGTATCTTAAAATAAGTGTCTATCCATTGGGAGAGGTGAAATGAAAATTTTCTAAAAAATAAAACCATTAAAATAATAAAGTTTGAATTTGACTTACAGGGGTTAATCACAGGAATGAATCGAATGAGGAATTGATTCACAGGAATGAATTGCTCAATTGATCTGAAAACTTAAGCTGCTTACTGTAATTTTATTGTTAGATTTCCTATTCTGAGACCATATAATTTATATCTTTTTATGTAACAAGATTATGCAAATTTCATTAAAATAAAATAGATAAAAATATAAATGCCATTAAAAAGGATCAGGGCCTTTTCGAGAAATGTCTGATTATAAGTCTAGAGCAGAAACATCTTGCCATAGAAAGCAAAGAAAGTATTCAAAGAATACTAGGACAAGTCATAAGATCTCATTGGCCACATGAATGGGCTCCTACTTACCAGAGATAGAACAATATAAATATCAATAGTAACTACAATGGATTAAACCACATCAAATACATTAAAATCTATGAATTTGTGATGTTTAAAGAAGTAGTTGCAAGCCGGGCATGGTGGTGCACGCTTGTAATCCCAGTACTTGGGAGGCTGAAACCAGAGGATCCAGGTTCTCGGCCAGCCTCAGCTACTTAGTGAGGCCTTCCGCAACTTAGTGAGACCCTGTTTCCAAATAAATAATAATTAAAAAAAAAATAGGACTGAGGGTGTACTGCAAAAAAAAAAAAAAAAAAAAGTAGTTGCAGAAAGAAAGTAGAAAATTAATGTCTAATATAATTACAATAATATGTATGGTATTTTAAAAATTTACGGTTATTGTCAAATACAATTTGCAGAAAAGTTTAAAAGCATAAAATTATGAAATAAATGACATGTTTAAATAAATCATCTTATAAGTCCTCAGATTTAGAGTGTTTGGTTTTCGGGTTGTTTGTTTTTGTTTTGTTTTGGTACTGGGGATTGAACTCATGACATTCTACCGGTGAGCAATAGCCCAGTCCTATTTTATTTTTTTGTTTTGCAACAAGGTCTCATTAGGTTCTGAGAGTCTCACTAAGTTGCTGAGGCTAGTCTTGAATCTGTCTCAGCCTGCCAAGTCCTGGGATTACAAGCATGTGCCATCATACCCAGCTAGGTTTGATTTTTTAAATTTGAAATTTTTACCTGTACTTTTTATATTTCTTATTTTTGTGACTAATAAAAAGCTATTAGACTTTCTATTATTTGACTCTGTGTTATCTGTGATATTTACAATTGATAGTTTACTGTAAAATGTAATGGAGAAAAAGTCAAATATTAATTATATAGAGGAAGGATCAGCAAATAATTTCTGTAAAAGGCCAGATAGTTAACATTATAGTCTTTGCTGACCTTTTCCCAGTTCTGCTATTGCAGTATGAAAGCAGACATAGACAATTTGTAAATTTATACATTTAATCTATCATTAATACATTTATTGGCCATCTTTGAGTAAAACAGTTTACACACACACAAAAAAGGCAACTGGGTCCAGATGTAGTGGCACACGCCTATAATCACAGTACTTGGGAGGTTGAGACAGAAGGATTGCAGGTTTGCAGCCAACTGTAGCAAGATTGCGAGGCCCTTTACAACTTAGTGAGATCCTGTTTCAAAATAAAAAATAAAATAGAACTGGGAGGGGGGTATAGCTCAGGGGTAGAGTGCCTTTGGGTGCCACAAAAATAAATAAATTAATTAATAAATTAAAAATAAAGGCAGCTGGCAATCATAGAAAATATTAGAAAATTCTTTATTTAACCTTTTTTCTTTCTTTTTATCTTTCTAGGTATAAGGGACCACTATTAGAAGAACAAGCTCTTACCAAGGCAGCAGAGGGTGGACTATCTTCACCTGAATTTTCAGAGCTCTGCATTTGGTTAGGCTCTCAGATAAAATCATTATGCAACTTGGAAGAAAGTATCACGTCAACTGGTATGGTACTATTAAGTTATTATGTTTAATTTTAAAATGTACTGTTAGCTAATAACCTATAGCTCTATCAATACTGTGACTACTGTACAAAGAAAAACCTAGTAATTTCAGTATGGGATATTAAAAACTTTTGGATTACATTTTATAATAATCCAAAACTGATCCTTGAATTTGCTATAAAATTATAAGCTAATACTGCTTATCTGCTGTGTTAACTTTAGTATTGTTCGCTAGAAACAATGGAGTCTGAATTTGGTTATTTAAAATGTTTAATTTTTATGGCTCATTTTGAATTAAGGTTTTCTTTTTTTTTAATAAATGTATTCCCTAATTTAAATTACATTCCAAAGCTTGTAACACTCAGGACATGGATTCATGTAGAAATACTTTTATAAAAAACTTTTGTCCTAGCTCATAATGCTTGTTTTATTCATCACCATCTTGGTAACTGGGGTCCTTGTAGATCTTTGGTAGAATTTCAGATAGTATGATAAAATGAAAGATGTTAGGCATTTACTAGAGAACAAAATAGCCTTCCCTTCTAAAGCTGTCCTTTTAAATTATTTTTTCCTTGCCAGATTTAACAGAATTTGGGCTGGGGATATAGCTAAGAGGTACAGCGCTTGCCTATAATGCATGAGGCTCTAGGTTCTATATCCAGCACTGCAAAAATTAAAACAGAACAAAAAATAAATTGAGTGGAATTCACAAAGTAAAATAATGTGAATCCAAAACATGACCTAAAATCCTACATAATTACATTATGAATTAAAGATAGATAGGTTTAGTGAGATTGCATTTATTATCTGAATACATAGAAATACAGTAGAAATGGATCATTTGTTCTGAAGCCAATTAGTAATTGTAGCCCTAATAATGCTTTTAATATTTCAGTTGCTAGTTTCAGTTGATCTGATTTTTATGGATAGTCCATTGGAAGAGACTTGTCAGAGATCTAAATATAAAAGTATTTACAGTCTCATGATTGCTTAAGTTCTTAAATTGATACTTATGTTTTAAGTGTTACTTTCTATATATATGGAAATTGTTTGGCTGCCTTTACTTAAGCTTTGCAGTTACATATGTAAGGATTAAGTTTGAAAGTGAAAGTTTAGAATTGAATATAAAATTGAAATCAACTAGTAGTGGATTTTATAGTATTGGATTAAATGATAAGTATTCAGTAATTGTTTTATGGCTTTTCTTTTTTAAAGGGAGAGATGACCTAGAGAGCTTCCAGCTTGAAATTAGTGGTTTTTTGAAAGAAATGGCTTGTCCATATTCTGTTCTCATATCAGGAGATATTAAAGATCGTTTAAAAAAGAAGGATGACTGTTTGAAACTTTTATGTAAGTTACCTTTCTTTGGACGTTTAAATGCATCTGTTTGATCTGGTTTCTGTTATTTTCAAGTCACAATTTATGCAGTTTCATTAATGAAACATTAGGAATTTTATATATTAGAAAGGTTTTAGTATTTGACCTAAAATATAAAGCTATCTCAGAAATACTTGTATGAACGTAGTTTAAATTCTACTAGTATACCTTCTAACACTGTGATAATATGGTTAATATAGAGTGTCCTTTGTGTTTATGTAGTATTTAAAAATTTTTTTCCTTCACTTAATTCATCTCTAACATTTATGGCTAGATGGCTAAAGTTGGTGATCTCCAAAGTCATGTTTAATTTTAAAATACTCTGGGAACTAGGCTGCTAAACAGATTATTATATCTTGTTTTTAGTGATAGGCATTGAATGATAGTTTGTTTAAAAACATTGATCACCTATTCTTGTACCAGGAGCTACAATAAAAACTAGGATTTTTTTTTTTAAGGTAAAATTTGAGCCAGGCATGGTGGCGCAAGCTTGTAATCCCAGCATTTGGGAGGCTGAGACCGGAGGATTGGGTTCGCGGCCAGCCTCAGCTACCTAGTAAGGCACTCCACAACTTTGTGAGACCCTATTTCAAAATAAAGAATAAAAAATAGGGCTAGGGGTTTGGTCAGAGGTAGAATGCCCCTGAGTTCAATCCCCAGTACCACAACAAACAAACAAACAAAAAAGATAAAATTTGTGCCTTCAGGGCTCTTGAGTATGCCCTGTTTTCATATACGGAGAGAGGAGATTGGAGTATAGATTATACTAAAACAATTATAATAAATAATACATCCATTTGTATTGAGTTCTTTCAAAGTGTTTTGTTTTAGTTTTATGCTTTTTTTTAAAGTTCTACAAACAGGCCATTTGATATTATTTTGTAACATTTACTTTTGAAGAATTTTTATTTTTTGTTGTATCATATGTAACATATTCCTCTTAGATTCTAGGGTTAGTCAAGTTTTTTTCATTAGAAAAGAAATTGTGTGTGTGTTGATTAGTGGTGAGAGAAGTTTTGACATTTGAATTAAACTGTTTGTCTTCCCATTTGATGTGAGTCACTGATTTATTGAACCACTGTTAATAAGAGGTTGCAGTAACCCTTAGGTTTACTGGGATAGAAAAGGAACTATGAATAGTGGCCTAGACGAAATTTCATACTCTTACTGTCAGTCAGCAAGAACTATATAATCTATCATGTTATCCTTTCTGCCTTCGCTGCTAAGAAGCTCAGCAATAATAATGCTTACCTGTTTCCAGTATAAGTAAAAATAAAAAAAAATAAGAAAAGTTGATATAGTTCTGATTATAAAAATACATGCTCAGGAAGGCAGTGATGGGGACTTACTGTCTGTGGGTACAGAGTATGAACGGGGAAGGTAAAGAAGTTCTGAAGCTAGATGGTGGTGATGGTTACACAATCATGTAAATGTCCTTAACGCCACAAAACTACAGTTAAAAATGGTTAAAATGGTAAATTTAAGAACTTACATGCTCATTGTGTAAGTCTTAGTAAATAAAATTGCAAAGAAGAAAATAATAATTTCACTCCTCAGAGAGATTATGAGTAACTTTTTGGTGTATTTCCTTTCCCTTTTTCCTACGTCTATAGGTGTGTGCGAATATGCACTCTCTCTCTCTCAAAAAGATTGAGGAACAATTATAGACACAGTTCCTTTACTCCTCCCCTTCATTTTTTTTTTTTTTTTTTTTTTTGCAGTACTGGGGATTGAACCCGGGGGCATTATACCTCCGAGCTACACCCCCAGTCCTATTTTTTTATTCTTTATTTTTGAAACAGGGTCTCACGCCCAGCTCCTCCCCTTCATTTAATGTATTGTCCTCATTTCTCCATCACTTATTACTAGTTATTATTATTATTTTGTGGTATTGGGGATTGAACCTAGGGCCTCAAATATTCTAGGCAAGTGCTCTACCACTGACTTCTATTCCCAGCCCTTTTTATTTTATTTTGAAATAGGATGTCATTAATTTGCCCAGGCTTACCTTGAACTTGAGATCCTTATGCCTGAGTCTTCCAAGTAGCTGGGATTACAAGCATGTGCCACTGCTCCTTGGCTTATTTAAAAAAAAAAAAAAAAAAAGATTGTATTTATTACATTACCTTCTACTAATTTTTTATTTAGTACATAGTTATATTCTTGCTTTAAATTACTTCACTACAGTAATTAAGATGCTGTTTTTCTATTTTTTTAGTTAAAATTACACACATACAAAAAGCCACAATTTAATATAGCAGTTTCAACTTCAACTAAGCAGAAGAAATATCTGGGAAACTATGTAAAAGTACAACTGCCAAGATCCATCCTTAGAGATTCTGACCCAGTAGATCTGAAGTACAAGTTAGATGCCTGGTTTTTTTTTGTTTTTTTTTGTGTGTGTGTGTGTGTGTATTGCTGAGGATTGAACCCAGAGGCATTCTACCTTCAAGCTCTACCCCCAGCCCAATTTTATTTCTTACTTGGAAATGGGGTCTTGCTAGGTTGATGAGAGTCTCACTACTTTCCCAGACTGACCTTGAACCTGTGATCCTGCTGCTCAGCTTCCCATGTACTGGGATTAGAGGCATGTGCCACAGTGCCTGGCAAGTGTGGTTTGTTTTAAACCCAAGGTGATTCTCATGGACAGGCAGGATTGAGAATTGTTATGACTGTCTGAGACTGTTAAGTAATTTCCTTAAATATGGCTGTTGAGTGGATTAGATGAAATGGTGGAAGTGAAGGGAATTATGAACAGCCTGAGGTGATCTGGCCTGACTCTTGTCCATCTGTCCTGACTCTTGTCCATAGGTGGTCTTGTCCATGTTACTCTGTCTACATGTAGATCAGTTAGAGCTGTACGTTGTCTCCTAACCCAGTGCTCTGTACACAGGAGAGAGAGAATATTATCAGAATCTTACATGTTCTTAAATTGTTGATTTGCTGATAGGTGTCATCTAGTTGACTTTAAACTCTGAGGATAGTCATTCTTATTTCATGTTGTATGCCCATTTTATACACTGTGCCTGACTCATAACGAGCCTTTGGTAAATATGTATTTATTGAAATAATAATCTAGATCATTTAGTAAGTATTATTAAAATGAAACTGCAGTCAACTAGTGTGAAATCAGGAGAATAAAATAAGTACTCATTCCTTTTTTGTTTGATGGTATTAAATTCATTTCGGTTTGTATTCTCGTGCCCTTTTTTGTACTCATTCATCTATTTCAAACTCAGTTTTAGAGTAAATGTATACAGGTGAAGTAGATGAAACTGAAGCTGCTTTGTTGTGGGGGCCTGGATCCTTGCCTGCTTAATTCAGGCTTCTCCAGCTTGAAAAAAATCAACCATTTAAAGTGCAGTATAAATTTGATGGAGTATCTATATTATATAGCTTTGAGTAGGTGCTTTTTTCCCTCATTTCTTTGTGTGTGTGTGTGTGTGTGTGTTACTGGGGATTGAACTCAGGGGCGTTCTACCTTCGAGCTACACCCCCAGCCCTATTTTTTATTCTTTATTTTGAAACTAGGTCTCACTAAGTTGCGGAATACCTCACTAAGCAGCTGAGGCTGGCCCTGAACCCGGATCCTCTGATCTCAGCCTCCCAAATGCTGGGATTACAAGCGTGCGCCACCACACCCAGCTGGCATTCTACCTTTGAGCTACACCCTAGCCCGATTTTATTTCTTATTTGGAAACAGGGTCTCACTAGGTTAATGAGAGTCTCACTACTTGCTGAGGCTGTCCTCAAACCTGTGATCCTTCTAGCTTAGCCTCCCAAGTACTGGGATTACAAGCATGTGCCACCACTCTCAGCTTCTCATTTCATTTTTAAGTTTACTGTGTTCTGCAACTATTGGTATGGTTATTTGTAGGTTGGTATTGCTTTTGGTGTTGATACTTAAGTGAATTTTTTCAATAAAATACTTTAAGAAATTTTTGTGCATATATTAACATTCATTTTAACCTTTTTTATTAAAGTGTTTTTAAGTACAGAACTTCAAGCTTCACAGATATTACAGAAGAAGAAAGGTAAAAATTCTCAATTAGATAAAAACAGTGAAATTTATCAGGAAGTTCAAGCTATGTGTGATACTCTTGGTGTACCCAACTCAACGACTTCTGACATTCCACTTATGCTAAACCAAGTGGAATCAAAGGTATTATATTTGTTTTATTTTTATTTCCCCCCAAATCCACTACATGCTATGTAATTGCTATCTTAAAATTAATTGCTATCTTAAAACTGAAAGTATTCCTTTAAGTGTAAGATACACATATCATTTCAAGAGAAGTTTGTTTTCTTGTAAACTAAATTTTGGATTTGGACTTAATAGGCACGTGACTTAATTTATCTATCTAATATTCAGGAATTCAATCTTAATGTGTGAGTGCCCTTAGATTTTGCCAGTTTGCCATGATAGAAATTACTTTGCAAATGTAAAGATTGCTTTTCTAACCAGGTTTATAATACAGTATAATGAAAGGACAGTTTCCTACAAAGTCAAAAGACAAGGAAATCTTTTATTCTCCAGTGGATGTTATAATCTGGTTTCTTAGGCAGTGAAGAATGTTTACTAAGTGTATGCCATATAGTGAATAAATTAGTACTCAGATGGAGTAGGTTAAAACAACCACAAATCTTGTGCTGCACGCGTTTTACCTTATAATGGCCATCTGGACTAACTACTTAAAAGAGCTTTTTATACCTTTCAATTCCTATCAAAAGTAGAAATTTAGCTGGGCATGGTGGAGCATAACTGTAATCCCAATTCTTGGGATGCTGAGACAAGAGGATCTCAGGTTCGAAGCCAGTCTCAGCAACTTAGTGAGGCCCTCCACAATTTGGAGAGACTCTGTTTCCAATTAAAAATAATAATAAAATAGAGATGAGAGTGTAGCTTCCTGCTCCTTAAAGTGTGAACTGTTCCTGGTTATTTCCTCTGCTTACCTGAAAACTAAGAAAGTGTTTAGTTTTGAAACATTTTCTTTGCTAATGAAGAATGTTTCTGGGTTCAATCCTCAGTACCCAAACCAAATATACAAAAAATGTAGAAATTTCCCTGTTTACATTCTTCTACTTGTGATAGGCCCAGGAAACTATTTATCATTGAGGAAGAAAGCTTTTATTTTCTAATTTAAAGTTGTTCAAATATGTAATAGGAAATATATATCATTTATTGTTCTAAATGTTTCCATGTAACAACTCATCTAATTCTCATATCATCTTTATGAGGTAGGTACTGTTCTGTATAACCTCCATGGGAAGAAACTGAGGTACTGAAAAGTTTTAATAGCTTAAATAAGCCAGTTTCTAAGTAGTGGCAGAGTTGAGGTTGGAATATAGATAGAGCTTGTGCTCCTTACTCTATAACAGGTAGTTCTCAAATTTGTTAAAATTATTACCTGATGTTGAATTCCTAGAAGTAAGTATATCTACATGTAAGGAATTAGACGTATGCATTCAGAATCCCTCTTAAATGAGAAGTTCTAACTAAAACTTTTAGTAATATATGAAATAACAAAAATTGGTGATATTTGCAATAGTTGGGGAATATACAGAAATGGCATATTTTAAGAAAATAAGTTAATTCTATTAAGTAGGTAGAAATCATGTCAGTAATCATATCATTGGAATAGAGGTAGTTTTGCTATGAAGTTAATAAAGCTTAAGCTTTAGGGCCTCTCATTTGCACAGGTTGTTTCTAAGCTAATTTTTTCAAAAATAGCTTTCTAGATATAATTTGCCATAAAATTCACCCATCTTAAATGGACAATCAGTGAATTTCAGTGTATTTATCAGTATACCACTATCACTAAAATCTAATTTTAAAACATTTCCATCACCCTGATAAGACACTTCATGCCCATTTGCAGTTATTCCCTAAAAAGTACCCCAACACTAAATAAGCTTTCTGCTCCTTAAAGTGTGAACTGTTCCTGGTTATTTCCTTTGATTACCTGATAACTAAGAAAAGGTTAAGTGTTTTGAACTATTTAATGAAGGATTCTCTAGTTAGAAGAGTGAGCCCATTGTAGTCATTTTTTTCAAGATAAATTGCCAATATTGGAATGGTCCCTGATATTGCAAAAGCAGAAATAAATGCCTAATCTCTTGTTTACCAAAATAAAAGTGTTTTAAATAACATAAATTAGTGGCATTGCAAAAATAATAAAAATGTGTATATAATATATATAATTGAGAAGGCTTGTTGTCCTGATGAACAATAAAGTCAGAATAAATGCACCTGGATGCGTATATAGTACTCAGTTGAGGAAAATCAGATTGCTAAGTGTTTTGGCATCCTCCTTGAGAGTTTATAAGGAAGTAAGAGGTTGCCATCTTAAGAAACTCCCAAGTTTATTTCATATAAGACACAGGTTCTCATAGTAGAACCTTTTAATAGGTACTTTGGCCTCTGTACACCATTTCTTGTTCTTGAAAGGTGTTCTATAGCTTAAATTAGTATAACTGATGCTTCTTTGAAAAAGATATTTTGTATTGTAATGATACTCCTTTTTTAATTTTATTTTTTAAAATTGGTGCATTGTAATCATACATCTTTGTTAGGTACAAGCTGATAAAGGTGTACATGCGCACATTTCTCATTTAACCCTTCCTCAGTTCCCACCCCACTCCCTCACCCTTCCTGCTTCTCAAGTTCAGTTTAGTGATTGACAAAAATATGGAACACTTCACAAATTTGCATGCCATTTTTGCGCAGGGGCCATGCTAATCTTCTCTGTATCGCTCCAATTTTAGTGTATGTGTTGCCGAAGCGAGCACATGATACTCCTTGATGTGTGAAAGTGTACTTTAATTATTTTATGTTAACATTTTATTTATTCTCTGGTGTTCAGAATAACACTTGAAACCAGAATAAAATTGTTTTAATTTAGGTATAGACATTTTCACAATCTTTTGTATTTACTTTTAGGTGAAGGATATTCTCTCCAAAGTCCAGAAAAATCATGTGGGAAAACCACTGCTGAAAATTGACTTAAGTTCGGAACAGGCGGTAAATCTTCCTTTCTTACTAGCTTTATATAATTAAATTTGTGTGTATGGTTGTATTAGTCTTTTTTGTTGTTACTTTAATAAAATACTCAGGTCATGTTAACTTTATAAAGAAAAGATCTTTATTCAGCTCATAGTTTTAGAGGCTGAAAGTCCCAACAACATAGTACAGGCTCTTGCAGGGGCCGCCTCTTGGCTGTGTAATCTAATGATTGATAGCAATGTGTGTGGAAGGGAGGGTATCACATAGTCAAACAGAAAGCCAGAGAGGCTGGGGTCCCATAGTCCCTTTCAAGGACACACCCCTATTTGACCTAAGGACCTCCTACAAGGCTACACTTATTCTTAAAAGTCCTCCTCCTTCCTCACCTCTTAAAGTTCCTATAACTTTCCAGTACTGTCACCCTGTAGACCAGACCTCCAACACAGGAGCCTTTGAGGGGACAAAAACATCCAAACCATAGCAATCACTTATATATATGGGCATCCAGATCTTACAATGTAAGCTTGCATATATTATTTTGGAGAATTAAAATGGATTAATATTCTAGAATAATATGTCCCAACATTTCTTCAATCAAAGTTTTAATTTAAAATATGCCTGACCAAGAATATTGATAGTACCCAATATATTAGTGTGGTTATTTGATTTCAAAAAAGGACAGTGTCTTTACAGCTGACAGATGAGAAATTTACTGGTCCATACTACTTAGCTAGCAAGTACATGTTTTACTTAAATTAGTATATTTATTAGTATGTTTATCTTCTGAATATTGCAAATGTTCTATCAAATACTCTATTATTTAAATAATTTACCATAAAGTCTCAAAGGAGCAGAAAATGGCCAAGTATAATATCTTTTGAGCCAGTGGGAAGTCCTTACTATATTTTCAAATATCTTTTCTGTGCAAAGTGAATCTTAAGTTTATGGGTTTTGTTCCAAATTCTTCAGGAGCAACTGGAAAGAATCAATGATGCCCTTTCCTGTGAATATGAATGCCGCCGCCGGATGTTAATGAAACGATTAGATGTGACAGTGCAGTCCTTTGGGTGGTCTGATAGAGCAAAGGTAAGGCTGTTTTTCCATTTGGGTCCTGTAGGTGGTGCCCTGTGACAGCTCTTCAAGCTCGCTTGTCTGCTGTTATGTAACTCACATTTGCTCTTTATTATCAGTCTGAGTCACTTGTCCAGCTGCTGATCTTATATATAATGATCCCAGTCTTGTATCAGTTCCTGTTTGCAAATAATTTAACTTTTCCTTGTTGTTTCATCTTTATTTTAAATGCATAGATGTTGTAACTTATTCCAGAATATGCATAAAAGAACAGGCATCCTATGAAGATAATGAGATGTAGTGAGCAGCTGACTAACAAAGCAAGATATAGCAACAACTACAGGTAGTACTAATTAATAAAGAAGTCTTCTTAAAGTTTTCTTAAGGCTAGATAAATATAGCATCATTCCAGTTGAAAAGGGGATTTCTGGGTTGGGGACAGTCCCAAATTTGAATCTGTTTTGATAACTTTTTAGAGAGCTATCTTCCATCACTCCTATTTTATGTCTTTAGTCCATATCCAGGCTTAGTCTGGGATCCTCCCTACTCCATCCTGCATCATAGCTTGGAAACTCTCCAGGCAGTAAACAGGAACAATTGTAGGATTTCCCTAATTTCAAGGATCACTATCCTGGGCTCTTTGATGTTCACTATCTGAAAATTATGGTTCACATTGTCTAGTTCTTTTTCAGTTGTTTCAGATTGGAGGATACATTTGATGCCTTTTACTCTGTCTTGATTACAAGTGAAGTTTAGGTGTTATGATTGCATTTTATGGATTAATTGGGCAGTTCTTCTGCCCCATGTTATATCAGTTGGGGGTCACTTATGCAGGGTTATGGTTTGGATGTGGTTTGTCACTCAGGTGTTCATGTGCTGGAACCTTAGTCTCCACTGAGGTAGTGGTGATGTGGTGGCTCCTTTACAAGGTGGGGCCTAATGGAAGGTAATTAGGTCATCCATCCTCATGAATGAATTAATGCTGTTCTTGAGGAATGGGTTTGTTTGTGCAGAAATGAGTTAATTCTTGCAAGAGTGCTTGGTCCCTTTCTAAGCACATGGCTGTTTACCTTTCCACTTCTTTGCCAAATTATGACACAGGGGACCGCTTGCCAGAACACTTGTACCATGGTGTTTGGATCCTTCAGTCACCAGAATCATGAACCAGATAAACTTCTTTATAGGTTTTTCATCCTCAGGTTTTTTTTTTTTTTTTTTTTTTTTTTTTTGTGGTACTGGGGATTATTGAACCCAGAGGTAGTCTACTTCTGAGCTACAGTCCTGTTTTTTTATTCTTTATTTTGAAGCAGGGTCTTACTAAGTTGCGGAGTGCCTCACTAAGTAGCTGAGGCTGGCCTTGAACCCAGCCTCAGGTATTTTTTTAATAGCAACACAAAACTGATTAATACATGTATCTTCATTCAGCTGATGTCTGGGCTGGGACACCCAAGAGGCTTATCTTACATGTCTGTGTCCTGACTCTCTGCTATGGTGCTTCCATTCTTTTTTGGCTCTCACATGGTCTCTCTGTGGAGTATTGCATTAGTTTTCTGTGGCTTCTGTAACAAATTGCCTTAAACTTAGTAGCTTAAATAATACAAATTCATTCTGGTTCTGTAGATCAGAAATTCTAAAGTGAAGGTATTGGCAGGGCTGCATTCCTCCCAGAAGTTTTAGGAAAGAATCTATTTCTTTACATTTCATGGCTTCTAAGTGCCACCTGCATTTTTTGGCTGTCAGCCTCATCTTCTTTCTTCAAAGCTATTAGCAGAATATGATCTAGTTTTTCTCTCTGCTTATATTGTCATATTACCTTCTGTCTTTGAAACTCTTCTTTTCTTTTTATAAGGATCTTTATGATTATATTGGGTCCACAGATAATACAAAATAATCTTTCCATCTCAAAATGCTTAATTTAATTGTATGTGTATCTTTAAGGTAACATTTGCAAATTCTGGGGATGAGGCTGTGGGCATCTTTGGGAGGCCATTCAACCTACAGATTTCTCATCTTTTAATTAAATTTGCTTTTTTCTTGCATTGTATTTCTGCAATATGACATACTTTTTTTTTTCTTCTTAAGATACTTTTAAAAATTAAGCTCTCTAATGAGTTCTCCATTTTCTGTGTATTTTCTCTCCCAGAAACTTGTATCCTCTTACTGCGAGCTTGTATGGCTGTTGTCATTGGCTGCTCCATTATTTTCTGGATCCCGTTGCCTGCTCTGTCACTGGTTATTTCCTCATTATGCTGTAGTAAATTCACAAGTAACTTCCTAATACGGGTGCACAGAACCTGATTTTCTGAATCCCTGAATTCTGAAAATGTTTATTCTACTCTCACATTTGATTGTTTGGATAAATATAAAGTTTTTTTCCCTAAGAATATCAAAGGCAGTGTTTCATTTTTTTAAAAAAGGAATTTAGTGCTGCTGTTAAGAAATCTGTTGTTGAGCCGGGCGTTGTGGCGCATGCTGGTAATACTAACATTTGGGAAGGCTGAGACCGGAGGATCCGGGTTCGCGGCCAGCCTCAGCTACCTAGTGAGGCACTCCGCAACTTAGCGAGACCCGGTTTCAAAATAAAGAATAAAAAATAGGGCTGGGGGTGTAGCTTGGAGGTAGAACGCCCCTGAGTTCAATCCCCAGTACTGCAAAAAAAAAAAAAAAAAAAAAAAAAAGGGCTGGGGGTATAGCTCAGAGGTAGAATCCCCAGTACTGCAAAAAAAAAAAAAAAAAAAAAGAAACCTGTTGTTATTCTCCATCCTTTTGGATGACATTTTGTTTTTCTCTGAAAGCTATTGGGCTTTTTTCTCTCTTTGTGGAGTTCTGAAATGTTGGTTTCTATCTCTTTTCATTCATTATGCTAAACACTAGATGGCCTTTCAATCTGTACACTTTTAGCTTTTATATTTTGCTTTATTTCTTCCCTCTTTTCTTTTTGAAATTTTTGTTAGATATCAGACATCCTGGATAGACCTGTTGAAGTTGCTTTCTTTTGATTTACTTTCTTAGGGATGTCCTCAATTTTACTTTCCTGTTTTTGGATATACTGGCTTCTTGAATGCAATTTGATTTTTTTTTTTTTCCTTCAATTACATGCGTGTCCTCCAGGGTAATTTTTCATTTGCTTGCTTTTTTTGTTTTGTTGTTGTTTCTTGATCTCTTTCTTATTGGTGACTTTCTTCAACTGCACAGTGGTCCTTCATTGGCCATATTGAAGAGAGAGGCATTGAAAAACCAGAAACTATAGTCATTGCTAGGAGTTGTTAATGTCAGACGCTGAAGCTGGCTATTGTACTGTGGAACTTCTTTTGTTTTTTTGATAATGGAGATTGAACCCAGGGACATTCTACCTTTGAGCTACACCCACACCCCTTTTTATTTTTTATTTTGAAACAGGGTCTCCCTAAGTTGCTGAAGCTCTTGCTAAATTGCTGAGGCTGGTCTTGTACCTGCAATCTTCCTATCTTGGCCTCCCAAGTACTGAGATTACTCCTAGCATGCTGTGGAACTTAATGCCAGCATGTAAAAAAGTCTCATCTATGTAGCTGCCCAGTTTTTTCCAAGAAAGAAAATGGCCTTTTTCCTTATATATATTTTTTCCTTTAGGCTAGGGGAGGATGAGTACTAGCATGGAACCAAGAGTTGGAGAATACTGCTCTATAAACACACTGATTTTCAGCTCCAGATTTTGTTTTTTGAGACTGGTTCCTTTCTTATCTGTATCCCTTACATTTTCATTGCTGTAAGATAGGCATACTTATTTGTTTATATTTATTTATTTATTTTGGTGGTGAGGATTGAATCCAGAGGCATTCTATCTCCTAGCTACACCCCTAGCCTTATTTTATTTTTATTTGGAAACAGGGTCTCACTAGGTTGATGAAAGTCTCACTACTTCTTGAGGCTGTTCTAGAACCTGCAAGTCTCTTTTCTCAGCTTCCCAAGTACTGGGATTACAGGTGTGCACCACCACACCCTGCTTGGCATGCTTATTCATAATTTAGTGTGTACAGTCTAACTCACTTATCTATAAATCATCCTTTGTGTATCTTACATAGAGCTTCTTTCCAAGCACCTGGCAGACAGATACAAAAAAACGAAGAGTGATAAGAAAAGGGTTGCTGGTGCAAAATATTTCAGATGCTATAAGGCTGAGTTGAAGACTAACATCCATGTATTTTCTTTCAGTAAACAGTATCTTGTATATGTCAAATACTGTAATGTAACTGATCATGGAGAAGCATCTCAATATTCTCTAGGTACAAAACATTTGTAGGAGATTGCTGTTTTTGTAATACCTACTCAGCTTCTCAGGTGGTTAAACCCTGGTTCTCTTCTGCATGTGCAACAGGATAAACTTTAGACTGTGTCTGTCCATATCACTAGAATAACTGTTGTGCACAAGAAGCTCAGATGCTCTAAGAGCTGTGAATTGTCAAAGAAGTAGGTGACATGATTACTGGTCACAAGAAAAAGAGTTCATATGTGTGGGAGGTAACTGATGTGTGGTCAGATTTACTGACCCCTGGAATATGTTGGGTCTCTAGTTTAATATGATAGAATTTTTATGAGGAAAAGGGATCTAGAAGTATGAGGCACAAAACTGGGCTTGGTGGCGCATACCTTGGGAGTCTGAGACTGGAGGAAGGATCCTAGGTTCGTGGCCAGCCTCAGCAACTTAGCTAGGCCCTCTGCAACTTTGTGAGACCCTGTTTCAAGAAAAAAATAATAAATAGGGCTGTGGGTGTAGCTCAGAAGTAGAATGCCCCTGGGTTCAATCCCCAGTATCAACAAAAAGGAAAAAAAAAAAAAAAAGAAAGAAAGAAATATGAGACACATTGTGAAAGGTAGTGGTATTAAAATTGCATTCTATACTAACTTGGAGAATGTTTTCAATGTTAGCTTTAAAATTAAAGAGAAATCTAGCTGTGGGTGTAGCTCAGAGGTAGAATGCCCTTGGGTTCAATCCTCAGTGCCACCAAAAAGGAAAAAAAAAAGAAATACGAAGCACATTGTGAAAGGTAGTGGCATTAAAATTGCCTTCTATACTAGCTTGGAGGATGTTAGCTTTAAGATTATAGAGAAATCTAGCTGGGAGTATAGCTCAGAGGTAGAATGCCCCTGGGTTCAATCCCCAGTACAAAAAAAAAAAAAAAAAAAAAAAAAATCTAAAACAAATGATTTAACTCTTTTCTTTGAACATTCAGAGTGACATGGATTGACATGGATGCATGGGCATGTTGATCCTTTAATTGGCTTTAAATGGGTGCTTTGAGCAAATATGACCTTGGGAAATATCTTGATATTTTATGTTCTCATCTTGGTCTTTTTTTTTTTTTCCATCATATTTTAGGATATGAAGAAGTGTTTATGTTCTGTTTTTTCTTAGTCTGGAAGGCTTTTAAAGATAATTTTTAAAGTAATTTTTCTTTAGGATACTTACAGATAAATTTTGGCCTTTCACTTAGCATTTTTTAGTTGATTATATGCATATGTACCCCAGGTTTTCTTGTTAAATTTAATAGATCTTTATCATTTTTCCTTTCTTTTCATAATAGAAAAATATATCTGATATTGTTGAATGACTATTAAATATTGTTCTGTAACAGTTTAAATCTTTGCAGAGATAGACATCAAGGTTTTTTCTTATTTTGTCTGTGTGACCTCTTAAGGAAATCCTTAGCAGTTAAATTTTTGTCTGTGTCCATGATATATTCCTAAAAGTGGAATTTCTTGATTGAAGAATATGCATGATTTTAAGGCTTTTGATTCATACTCCAGAGTTGCCCTTCAACAATTATACTCATTTATTAGTAAAATTAATCGTTTCTTTTCTCTCTTATTTTGCTAATATTAATTATTGTGAATGCAATTTTATATTTTGTCCTTTTCACTAAATATATTGTGGCCATTGCCCCATATTTCTAAATTCTATTATGTGCTTCAACCCCTTTTTAAAATTAATTTTTAATTTCTGTTTTTGAGGTATAATTCACATAAAATAAAATTCACTATTTTAACATGTACAGTACAGTGGTGTTTGGCATATTCACTGTGTTATACAACCATTACCACTAATTCCAGAAAATTCTCATTGCCCCAAAATGAAATACGTACCCATTAATAGTCATTCCTAACACCTGCCATCTCCATTCCCTGGCAACCATTTCTATAATTTCCTTTCTCTGTATATGTCATATAAATGGAATCATATGATACATGACCTTTTGTGTCTGACTTCTTTCACTTGAGGTAATGTTTTCAAGGTTTATTTTATGTTGTAACATATAAAAGTACTTCATGCTTTTCGGTATCCTTTTGTGTGTGTGTGGGGGGGGGGAGTGGGTATTGGGATTGAACTCAGGGGCATTCTCTCTCTGAGCTACACTTCCAGCCCTATTATATTTTGAAACAGGGTCTCACTAAGTTGTGGAGGATCTTGCTAAATTACTGAGGCTGGCCTTGAACCTTCAATCTTCCTGTCTTAGTCTTCCAAGAACTGGGATTACAGTTGTGTGCCACCATGCCTGGCTCAGTATCCTTTTTATGACTGCATTATATTTTATCATATGCTAATGTCATAATTATATATTTTTCTGATATTAACACTAGGAATGTTTATTATAATTTTTTAGCTTATTATAAATTTCACCAAATATGGTAGATTCAGAGGAAATTTACTGTGTCAAAGATTATGAGTGTTAATGTTCTTGAATCTGTTGACCAAATTGTTTTCTAGAATTTGGAATTGGGGAACTCCTACCAGTAGGGTAAATAAAATTTTTTCTCAGTCTGGCCTCTTTAATATTCAGAATATTACCAACTTTCTTGCTAACTTCATGGCTATAGAAAACTAACTTATTTTAATTTGTAATTCCGGTAGAGTAGAACTTTTTTCATAAACTTAGTAGTCATTTGAATTTCCTCTTTTTTTCTATTTATGTCTCTTTTCCCCCTGCAGAGCCTTCCTGTTTTCCTCTTGAGTTTTTTATATATTAAAGAAGTTTGCTGGTGACTTTGATAAAAATGTTTTCTCCAGTTGTCTGTTGATTTTGTTTTTATACCTTTAGATTTATAGAAATTTTAATCTTTAAAATGAGATAAATTTTTAATTTTTTTTTTTTTGTGGTACTGGGGATGGAACCCAGGGGCATTCTACCTCTGAGCTACACACCTAGCCCCATTTTTTATTCTTTATTTTGAATCAGGGTCTCACTAAGTTGCGACAGCCTTATTAAGTAGCTGAGGCTGGCCGCAAACTGGATCCTCCAGTCTTAGTTTCCCAAGTACTGGATTATAAGTGTGCACTACCATGCCCAGCTCAGTTTTTAAATTTAAGATAAAACTGCAAGCAACGTTTTATTCTCTTTGGAATTCGCTTTGGAATTTGGCATGCCTTATTGTTATTATTAATATTCTATGACTAGCTAACAGTTCATTCCAGAACCACTATAAAAAATCTTCCTCATGTTACTCTTTAATGCCTCTTTTATCATTTATGTAAATGTATTCATACATTTATGAGGCTTTGAATACCAATGAGCTGTTTTGTTTCGTCAATTAGATTTTTTCTCTCAAATTCTAATTAATTATATGGAGTTAGGATAGTATGCTGTTCTTTGTACAACTATACTTGGGGATCATCAGATAGGCCTTTATATGTGGGCAGAGCTGGTATTCTTTTGTATTTTGGGGAAGGTAACTTAAGCTTTCTAAGCTTCATTTTTATTTCAATCTGCAGAAGGATATATTAAAAATCACTAACAGAGTATTTTGAGGATTAAAGAAATAATGGCAAAGTCAACAGCATTTAATAAGTGCTCAATAAATAATAGGTTTTAAGATGATAATTTCATATGTTACATTAATATCTGGTAGAACCCCCTTCCAAAATTCTTTTTGTGTGTGTGTGTGTGTGTGTAGTACTGGGGATTGAACCCAGGGGCATTCTACCTCCGAGCTACACCCATAACCCCATTTTTTATTCTTTATTTTGAAACAGGGCCTCACTAAGTAGCTGAGGCTGTCCCCAAACCTGCGATCCTCCTGTCTCAGCCTCCCAAGTACCGGGTTTACAAGCATGCACTGCCACTCCCGACTTAAAATTCTTTAAGTCATTCTTACATATTTGGTTTCTGGATTAACTTTGATGCATTTTTTTTAAATCCTCCCCCAAAACATTCTAATAGGATTACAGTAAATCTAAATCTATAGGTTAAGTTGGGGAGAAAATCAACAGTAATACTTTGACACCAGCCTCAGCAACCTAGCGAGACCCTGTTTCAAAATAAAAAATAAAAAGGGCTGGAGGATGTAGCTCAGAGGTAGAATATACCTGGGTCCAATCCCCAGTACCACCACAAAAAAACAAACCTGTTCTCATCCAGAAACTTATTTTTCACCATTTATTCAAAATTTCCTTTTGTTTTTACAGTATAATTGATGTTTTATTTTTAAAAGTCCTGTACCAAGCCAGGTATGGTGGCACGTACTTGTATTCCCAGTATTTGGGAGGCTGAGACAGGAGGATCACAGGTTTGGTGTCAGCCTCAGATACTTAGTGAAGCCCTCTGCAACTTAGTGAGACCCTGTTTCAAAATAAAGAATAAAAAATTAGGGCTGGGAGTGTAGCTTGGAGGTAAAAATAAGTAAATAAATAAATATCCTGTACCTGTTGTTGGTACAGGATATTTTTAGGCTTTATGAATATAATCTTTTTGTGTTATATTTCTTCTTCTCCTCCTTCTCCTTCTTCCTTTTCTTGTTTTCATGGTATTAGGGATTAAATCCAGGGACATTCTGCCTTCAAGCTACATCCTCAGCCCTTATTATTTTTTGTTTTGAAACGGTCGTGCTAGGTTGCTGAGAGTCTCACTAGTTGCCAAAGCTGTTCTCAAACCTGCAATTCTCTTGTCTCAGCCTCCCAGGTCCTAGGATTACAGATGTGCTCCACCACACCTGGCTTGTCTTATATTTCTTAGTGCGTTGTTACTGGTAGTTACATATTCTTTTAGCATATGTTAGTCTAGGTTTTTCATTCTACATGTAAGTTGGCATCAGATATTTGGATGCTTTTGCTCTTTTCTATTTCCTTGTGTTTTATCTTTTTTCTAACTGAAAATTATGATTACTGTTGCTCTTTTATTAAAATTTACTTTTTTTTTTCACTAACCTTTGTCATTTAGGTGAAAACAGATAACATAGCAAGAATTTACCAGCCTAAGCGTTATGCTTTGTCACCCAAGACAACAATTACATTGGCTCATCTACTTGCTGCTCGTGAAGATCTATCTAAGATCATTAGGACAAGTAGTGGCACCAGCAGGGAGAAGACAGCATGTGCCATTAATAAGGTTGGTTTTTTTCTTTTAGCGTAGTGGAGAATGAGTTTATCATAGCCTCATTAAGTATTTTTACAGAATTTAGTCCATTTTTCATTTATGTCCTAGTGAACTAGGAGAATGTAGAAGGGTTTCAGTCTATCTAGGCTTAATTATATTTCTTGTGTGTGTGCATTTGAATTTTTTGTTCATAAATTAAATCAAAGTTTTATCTGAATTAGAGCAGTGAAGAATTACTTTATCAGTAGCTTTAGCAGGAATTGCTTGCTTTCTATCCAATAAGAATCTGAAGGAATTGTTCCAGGTACTGTGACATTTGACCCTTGGAGTCATACTAGTCTGGGTTCACATCTTAGCTCTAGCATACATTTAGGGCATAGAGTCCCAAAGTTCAGGATACCACCCCCTTATGGGGGTGGTGTCTGGACACTGGTTGGTAGTAGCCCTGGGTGCAATCAGGATGTATTGAATAAAAATAAGGGGGCTGTGGAAGTCGCCAGGGGGTGCTGATTTTTGTCTGAAAAGAGGGCCATAAGCCAATAGGTTTGGGAATCTGTGAGAGGAATTACTACTTTGGGCAATTACTGAATCTCTTTTAGCTTCCATTTCCTGGTTCACAGTATAGATGCTTTTCTTTAACAGTGGCCTTAAGTTAAGCTCAAGGAATCTGAACATTTTTACTATAAAATAGCAGTAACCGCAAACTAATCTAGAATGTTTCTATCCATTGAATTAGCATGTCTTCTCCATTTAGGTAGAGCCCTTCATGGCAAACTTTATAAGAAAGAGCAAAAAATTGAAAGCCAGGGCCTCAAGCACATTAGACATGTGCTCTACCACTGAGTTATATCCTCAGCCCTTAGGATGGATATTTTTAAAGTCAGCTTGCTAACTATTGCCGAGTTAGTATTGCCAGTGTTTGCTCCAGTTTTGATCAGCCCCCCTTATTTTCTGAAAGTATTCATTTCTTTAAATATGTTACTTAATATCTTGGATTATAATCTACATCTAGTCTTGCTAGATCAAAAGTTTTGCTTTTGGAAGTGATACTGACTGTCTCTCTTCTGAGTTTAGACTTAATAGTCTGATTGTTTGAAAATAATCTTATGTTCAGTTCTTAGAATAGCACCTCCATATGCCCACCAACATATCATGTTTAGTAGAAAAGACTAGTGAGAATAACAACCTAGAAAGGTTATTTTTTGGAGATTTTTTTAATTAGGATTTTATTACTAACATTAAGAGAATGTTTGCATACTTAGAAACTTGTTCTAAAGTGAAGGCATAGTACTTTATGTTGTTCATTTATAACATAAATTCCTAAATACAGTTTGTATGTGTGTTGGGAGATGGTACTGGGAATTGAAACTGAATGCTCTACCACTACACCCCCGCCCTTTTTGTTACCTTATTTTGAAACAGGGTCTTACCAAGTTGCTAAGGCTGGCCTCGAACTTGGAATCCTCTTGTCTTAGCCTCCCAAGTACTAGAATTACAGGTGTGCGCCATGCCGTTACTCCTGACTCTAAATGCAGTTTCAATTAAAGAGTCAATGGAAGTAAAATACAACTGATTCATGGGTCATTCAGTTGAGGAGTACATATTTTGCTTTCTTTCCTGAAAAGCACTAGCAGGAAGCTATTTGATTCTGGCAAGTGATTGACCCCTCCTCAGCTGTCTTTCACTCTGTTAGGTATATAAAGTAGCTTTTTTCTAAAGAAGGCTGGAAACTTAAACTATAACCTCTTCCCTAGTTTGTCCTTTGAATATTTAAAGTATATCTACTCTTAGCCGGGCGTGGTGGCGCACGCTTGTAATCCCAGCATTTGGGAGGCTGAGACCAGAGGATCCGGGTTCGCGGCCAGCCTCAGCTACCTAGTGAGGCACTCTCCACAACTTAGTGAGACTCGGTTTCAAAATAAAGAGTAAAAAATAGGGCTGGGGGTATATTTCGGAGGTAGAACGCCCCTGAGTTCAATCCCCAGTACCGCAAAACAAAACAAAACAAAAAAAATAAATAAATAAAGTATATCTACTCTTTATTTTTCTTATATAGTATCCCTTATCTAAAATGGGTGGGACCAGAAATGTTTTCAGATTTTGGATTTAAAAAAAAATTTTTTGCAATACTTGCATATATATATATGCAAGTATATATATATATATATATATATATATATATATATATATATATATAAATAATGAGATATCTTGGGGATGGGACCCAAGTTTACATACAAAATTTATTTATGTTTCATATACAACTTATACATATAGCCTTAAGGTCATTTTATACCATATTTTTAATGTGTTGTGGTTTGACTGACCCATCACATAGATCAGGTGTGGAAGTGTTTTCACTTGTGATGCTGTGTTGGCGCTCAGAAAGTTTTGGATTTTGGAGCATTCTACATCTTGGATTTTAGGATTAGGGATGCTCAACCTGTAATAGTATAGTAGCTGTATCATCATTGAAAATAAGTGAGCTTAAGTTTCTTAAAGGAATAGACATTGAGAATCCTTATATCTCGTTGTAGTGACACATGGGATTGTAGTTATATTCAGCTCTGACCTCCTTATATCCATGTTATCATATATACCTTATATTTTGTTGAAATAAAATGTGCTTAATAGTCTTTTATTGGGTAATCCATTATCAAGTCACTGGCAATGAAAAATCCAGACTTGTCATTGTATAAATGGATATGAAGTTAATTAATGTAGAGTATATAGTTTATATGTATTGAAAATGTTTTGCTGAAAAAACTTAATGTAATAGATACCACATTTGTTATGCTTTTTTTTTTTTTGGTATTGGGGATTGAACCCAGGGCATTCTACCTCTGAGCTATACCCTCAGTCTTAGTTTTTATTCTTTATTTTGAAACAGGGTCTCATTAAGTTATGGAGCCTCACTAAGTAGTTGAGGCTGGCCACAACCCTGGATCCTCTGGTCTCAGCCTCTCAAGTACTGGAATTACAAGTGCGCGCCACCACATCTGGCTGTTATAAAAATTTTTAAACAAATTTAAATGAGAACATTAACAAGCCCTTAAGTTTCAGAAATACTCTCCCAGGTTGTTTAAAAATAATACCACATTCTGAGGAATTTGTCACATAGCACACTTGTATTTTCAATATTAATTTATACTACTATGTTGAATACTTCCATGTCATTAACTATTTGTCTATTGTTTCTTTACTAGAAACAGTATCTTTAGCATGATTTGAAACTTTTATGTAAATTTTAAAATATTAGAAACTGAAAGGGAATGTTTCTTCACACAGGTGCTGATGGGAAGGGTGCCTGACAGGGGAGGACGGCCGAATGAAATTGAACCACCACCCCCTGAAATGCCCCCCTGGCAAAAGAGACAAGAAGGCGGCGGAAGGGGTGGTTGGGGTGG